>LOND01003434.1:35643-48337 GCA_014220965.1 Paragonimus kellicotti | reverse complement strand
AACAGATCCCTACATAAGTAGCAGTGGTCTGTACAACAGTCTACACCGTCTCCCTTAATACGAGTTCCCTTGGTAGATATTGCACATCCGGTCGGAGAATGCTGAAGGAAAATGTCTTGCCTGTTTTGACATCGAAACCAAATTTTGATGTTTCATTCGCGTCACAACGAGACTGGACCTTGACGTGGTGTGACGGCTTGCGCATCTCGATGACCTATTGGGCTAAACTGGACGGTGTGATCACCACACCGATAGAGTCACTCATACCAGGCAGGCCAATGGGTAGAGGTCTGACAAACCAGTCTCCTGGTCCTCCAGGTTGGGGTTGGAAGTTGGCATCTTTTTCCGGAAAAAGTACCAGTTCTGGTACATTGCCACCCAACCGCTGCCTTGCGGTACAGGCTTTTGAGCCAGGCTTTGGTTGAGAACCCTAATCGTTCTCCTGTCTAGGTCTGGGCGTCCTGGCAGTATCTCAGCCCACACACAACCATGAATATTCACAACAACAATAAATCCATACTGCATCGGCCGTCTCGCAGTATAAACCGGGTCGCCCTATCTGCTGCATACAGCAGGGTGGATAGGCGAAATCATGCTACTGCTGACCCCTCCCCCACTGTCCTATCAAATTTAGCTCTCAGGCCCCTCCCGACCTCCATTTCTGATAATTACTCTACAGGTCCCACAACAGATGTAGCTAACTGTAGTAACACTGAGCCGGTAAGTTCCGTCTCTTGCCATTCAGCTTCAGGCCTCCCTCGTCCCTTGCTTAGACCTAGAACGCGAATTAATATAGGTGCCTTCAACGTTCGCACGCTAAAACAGATAGGTCAGCAAGCGGCTCTCGCACGAACGCTAGACTCGTTGCACGTTGATGTCTGCTGTATCTCGGAGACTAGAATCCATGACAGTAGTCAACGTATGGAACTAACAGCACCCGCATTGTCTACCCGATACTGGTTATACACTTCGGGTGACTCCACAGCCGCTGTTACAGGTCAGGCTGGGGTAGGTATAGTTCTCAGCACGACGGCCGCAGCCGCATTAGTAGATTGGATTCCTGTTAACAGTAGACTGTGCCGTCCGCTTGGCAGGTTCTGTTAAAACCAGCTCTAGACGCAAAACTTTCAGAAATTTATTCATGTGTCTGCTTATGCTCCTACTGACTGTAGTGACATCGGCGTCAAGGACGCATTTTACTCGGATCTGGCCACTCTCCTTCGGTCGACACGTGGCTCTGATATAGTCGTTTTGGCCGGAGATATGAATGCCCAGGTCGGTCGCCTTGGTGAAGCCGAATCTCGCTTAGGTGGTAGGTTTGGGATAGCATCACATCGATCAGATAATGGTGGGCGATTGTTGCAGCTGTGCGCTGAGCATAATCTATTTTTAGCCAGCACTGGTTTTAGGCATCGTGCACGTCAATGCTATACTTGGCGCCCGCCTCCGAATCAGGCCTGGTCTCAGATAGACCACATAGCCGTTAGTTATAGGTGGCGGGGTTCCATTCAAGACTGTCGTTCTTATTGGAGCACGTGCTTGGATTCAGATCATGCGTTGGTACGTTGTCGTTTTGTTCTTACTTTTCGCTGGGCAACGACCGTCACCGACAGCAACGGTTAGCTGTTGAGAAACTGGCTTCACCAAACGAGCTTAGAAAGCTGTCTTAGTGGTACTCACTCCTGAAGACCCTAATAGCTGCTGGACTCAAATCTCACAGGCCATTCAGAAAGCAGGTAGTGTAGCATGCGGCACAGGGGTACATGGGGTAAACAAACATTGGATTTCAGAGAAATCCCTGGAGTTGTTAGAAGCCAGACGGAAGGTTCCTTCTGGTAGTTCACATAACAAGTCTAGAAGAGATATCCGTAAAGGATTAAAAATATATTTGAAAATTGAACACCACCCACACTTGATCGCAGCCTTCGCATTCAGATAAGCCTTTCGGCTAGCCCACTTCGAAAGGAAGCACTAGACTCGAGTTTCGCTCTTATTAGAGCTCATCAGTAGTGCATATCCTTGTCTGGATCGGAGTTTGCACTCTGACCCTCGTGCTTGTGAGACTAGCGTGTTAACCTACAGCGATATTGCCTGACACGAAACGTATTTTCCTTTTCATTTGTCAACTGTGTGGTCATCAGCATAGATATTTTAACTCATTTGCGCGCCTCTGTTCAGTCGTTTGCTATTGCGCAAGGAAGCTGTCGGGAAACGTATAACCTGAATTAGCAAGCAGATGAACAGTCGGTCTCTGTTCTCTACCGTGATCGGTGAGTTGTTTCGTACCTGCTGTTACTGGACTCTACCCTGGTCTGTGTATGAGAGCATGTTTCTGCGTATCATGTGGTATTACCGGTCGAATGTTATTTCCAACATGTGCGGCGCATACACACTAAATCATGGGCTTGACCAGGTGATCCGCCATAATTGTAGTCAGGAAACTCAGACATTTTACTGAATTTCTGGAGATCGTAAGTTGAATGGAAGTTCTCTTTCTGGATTAAGGTTTGTCATGTTACCCAAGGGAATTAATGAACTTGGATTACATGTCCAGTTTACAAATCTGTCTGATCAACTTCAGCAACATTCGCTAACGTCTGAGAGAAAATCAAAATTGGCTGAAAGCAAAACTAGTGGATGTCGCCTACCAACATCAGAATTACAAGCAAAAGCGTCACAATAGTAATACCGCCACACTTCCGAAGTTTGTGAGAAATAAGACAAAATGAGAACTTAATGATATTTGGACAAAGGCTCAGAGATTGTGTTGATGGATAAAACAGAATACATGGATAAAATTTTCGGAATTTTTAGTGACACTCAGAAGTCTCTGCTGGATGATAATTTCGACGACGTCCAAGAGGTGGAACAGGGAATCCGTCTCATGTTAGAAAAATGGAAGATAAATGGTGTAATCTCTGTCGATCTGTGCAAACCGTTGGAGCCAACTGGCACACACACGCCACATATGTTCAGATTGTCAAAAATCCGCAAACTCAACCTCCCACTTCTGCCCATTGTGTCAGTGTACAGCGCACCGCAGCATAACTTAGCTCATTGACTAGCTAATTTGCTCAAACCGACCAAAAAGCAGTCTAGTAAGTACAGTCTAAAGGACAATCTTGAATGTGTGAATTATGTAGAGCGTTTAGATGTTCGAAATACATTGATGTGACGTCTCTTTCTACTAACATCCCGCACTTGTGATTTTTTTTTGGAGTAGCAATGCTTCCCTCCTCATCCCGGCGATCGAACTGAAGTCATCCTTACTTCTGTGCACACGTAATGTAGGGTTCAAGCTCTAGACTTTTTGTTTTTCAACACGTGGACGAGGTTGCTATGACCAGTCGATTAGATCCGCTCTTAGCAGATTCCCTCATGAGTAACGTGAAATTTTTATTATGCGAAAGCCTGTCGAAACCGGTGTTGTACAAACTCTACGTAGATGAAAATCTAACCATTTCTGAGAGCTCAAGTGATTCAAATGTGTTATTCTTGAAGTTGAATGAAGCTCATCCGAACTTAAAGTCAACAAAAGAAAACGGAATAAATGACTGTCTTCCGTAGCTGGACGTTGTATTCACCTGAAGATCCAGTGGCACGACAGGAAGATCTGCCTACGGGAAACCCACTTGAACAGATCAGTATATGCACTTCCAAAGCTTCAGTCCAGTTCAATATAAGTGAAACCTAATCAGAACGCCTTTTCACTAAGCACGAAGGCCATGCACAGAAGACAATCTACCTCTGAAGTTAAGTTTATTGATAGATACTCTGCAGGTCAACACGTTTTTTTGCAATTGATGACGAAGTACAGCAGCACCATCATCCCAAGAATACGGGTGACGACGGCACTCTTCAGTGCCGTATTTAGAACTGTTTCTAGAGGTTGGCGGGTCAACAGTGACACAGACGCTGCTGTATCCAGAACTTGCAACGCTACAAAACTGTGTGTAGTACGGCGAACCAGAAATCTGTCTCCTGGGCTACAAACAAACAGTCTACGTCTGTCACCTCCCACTGTTTATACAAATATTCATGTAGTTGCAGTATGAGCTACATAGGGAGGACAAACCGACAACTAGCTCTCGTATCAAGAAGCATGTTCCCAAATGACTGGAAACTCAGTTAGAAACGCCAGGCGCCTGTATAAATGCCGATAGACGGCACCCAATATAATCAGTTGTAAAGCACAATCCAAACAGGAAACAGAATCAGAGTTCCTGACACATTCTGTGTAATCTTTCGGAGCAACCGGAAACACATCTTCGAGTTTCTTGAGGCTTCGCTATCAAACATCACAATCCTCTGTGTTCAGAAACAATTCATGTTGATGCTGCAGCCACCGTGGTAGTCGGCATCCCCATATTTTTAATTTTCATTTTCATGACCGTCTGTTCAATTTCTTAAGCCATAACCTCTGCCCTATGGAATTTTGTTTGTTGTTTGCAATTAGTAACATGTCCATATGCGATCAGAATGTACTCAGGGTGTTACTCTGGAGAACGTGACATGAATTGCGTCTTCTCACTGTTCTACTCAGGTTGAATTAGAGTAGTTGGCAACCTTCTGGCTGTAGATGTGTTACTTACCGCGATATTCTCGTATCTGCCGGCGTCTTCAGCCAGCTATTCAACATATTACCAGGTTCCTAACTTGGTAGACGACATCTGATAAACTTTCACAATTGAGCAATCATTGTTCGTGGTGCGTGTGCACGTCTTTACCTCCCAACCAGCCGTCATTGATCCCTTGCATTTTAAGCCCGTGTTCGGTTGCAGGTGACCAGTCATCTAAAGTTGTGTTGTGCGTCCGAGTATGCTGACGTCCTGCAATGTTCGAAGATAGAGATCTGGTATTACTCTGGATCACGAAGTCGGATTTTCATCTTAAGTGTTTGATAGTGCACGTTGCATCCGCTGTGGACCACCTGGAAGTTAACCACTTTCATTGCCTCATTTTTCTCATTGTCACATAATCCTACAATCTTTAAGTTTAGGTTACTCTGTAGCTATCAGAGAAGAGTTTTCTTATGTGGGCGTTCACCACACAGGGCCTTATATACTGCGACCAAGAACAGTTCAGTAAAACCGCGTGGGGGTTATGCAATAACGGCTTCTCGAACCACAGTGCACTCTGGTTTGGCTCGTGGCCATTATGAATGAATGAACTAGTGAATGACTAAAATAGCCATATTGTTCATCCTACTCCTTGAACGTCCTAGTGATCATTTTGACTGCATTTTTAGTCCGTAGACCGCTATTTGCAGCAGAAATATCTCAGACAATTGTTCTTATTCAAGCTATCTTTCTGTCTACGTAAAACATGAATTCCTAGGATAAGTAATCACTTTAGGGTAACAACAAATTGTGCAACTCTGGGATTTTTCTGTGGTATAGTTGGTGCAGAGACATGTAGAACGTTTACATTGCTATAGCTGCATTACGGTCTGGATCCGCGTGTACGAATTGTATGACACGATTTTCACTCACGACGACTGACGGTCGTCTTCTACGGTAGCTTCTACGCGGGTGAATGACGATTGGGCGATTTCCAAATCTGCAGTTACTTCGGAAGTTATGAAACATGTTCTGCGTCGAAAAACATAGAAGTGTAATTTTGAACAGATTTTTCGTAAAATGGGACTTCAGTTTATTTTAAATGACGTTTGGCGAACCAATATTATCCTATCATTTCTGTACCATTTAACTATGTTGACCTGCATGGGCATTCACTACCTTATTGAGACCATCTCATGTAGGTCTCAGTCACCCAGTGACAACACGATCGCATTCAGTTATCGTTTGTTTGCGGCGAAGTCATCATATTTGTAATCAAGTGTTGCAGCGTTTGCATTATGCGACATGCATGTTCACGGACTGTAAACAGCAGGATCCACCAAATGTTTCTTTGCACAAATAACGTAGCCCGCTTGCTATGATACAACGTCTATCTGTCTGACATCCTCTCTTTTTCTTTGAGTCATTGATCGATATTACGCTGTCATCTGTTAGAAATCTGATTTTCTACCAATTTCGTCCTTTCACTTCGTCTACGAGGATCATTGTGAACTCGTTCTCTGTCGGGGATATACCCAAGAATTGGAGAGGTCGTAAGAGTGCTGAGTCGCAGTTCGTCTGACGCGTAAATTTGACTCTCCCACTCACATTTTCCTCGACCTGCTACCTGAGTTTCTAACATATAGAATCTTGCCGTTTTACATATTTGTTGAAGGCTATCGACATAGCAATCCGATATTCGTTTCCGCTAGCGTGAACTGTGTAGATATGCTCTGGGAAAGCAATCAGATTGTCATTACAGTGCAGACAGCAAACACCACAGGGATGACTGTGCACACCAAAGTCGAATCACTGGGCTTGTGTTTGTGCCTGAGGGAATCATGTCTGATCACGACAAAAACATACTAGGAGACGGCGCCAGTGCTGCAGATAAATCGTATATCATTGTTGCTTCGCACAGTTTCCTGTGCTAAGACGTTGCAGTGCAGTCTGTAAATCCACGCATGGCAGAATCTGTCAAAACATCTTTTTGACCGTTATAGAAGTAATTTTTTACTGCGTTATGTTGCATGTGAACTCAGTTTCCGATTTTTACCAAATATGTAGGCACCGTTGATCTCATCCAGTCACCTAGGGTCACTAAAATGTGAAAAACTGGAGAATGACATCTATGCAGTTTTAAGAAATAAATGACTACTTTGCCATTCTGATGTCAAGTTGTTTGCATTTTCTGTCTTCTTTTTCACTAGGCGTTTGGAGGCTGTGGGTTTACTCATTCTGTCATTTCATACATATAAATACACCTGTAAATAATCAAATTGCATTGATCTGCTTGAAATATATAATATTGTTTAGTGTATGATCGTTGTTTCGTTTGCTTACCGCACAATTTAGGGTAATCTTCCGGAATATGGATTTTCGGAATCCGACATTGAGGCGCTGCTTCTGCAGTTGGGCACTTTGGATTCAAACAATTGGGAGCATAGCGTTGGAGTCGGCGAACGCGAGGGACGGGTGCTCCTTGATCTTGTCCGAAGACGGCACTTTGGGTAGGAGTTCGATTGACCGTCTACTTATTTTTCTTCTCGTCATGTACCACATTTCTATTCTTTAGACAACTGTTGGCAATCGTCAGATTGAGACTAAATCTGATCAGCACTGTGGCAGCAGTCCGGTCTTGCCTCAGTTCGTCCACCGTCGTACTGATGGTTGTCTGCAGTTGTAGATGCTTGTGGTCCTTTGATTTAACACAATTTTGATTGTACACTTGTCTGGCAGCATGCTGAGTGACGATTCAAAACCATGAAACAGTAAAAGCTTATGAAAATGTGGATAAGACGGTAACGGAAATGAGTAGAATAGGCTGTGTGGCAATAACAAATGATGAGAGACTCTTCTTGTCAACTTTGCTCTTCACGTAATTTTTGCTCTTGTTGCCTGCTTAGGGGTTTTATCATTATCATTATTTCGGTTATTAAACTGTTTCAAAGTAGTCAGTTCAATAGCGATTACCGACGCTATCCGCAACCATGTCAATGACATTTTTGCTGCTGTTTACGGCTTGCACTCAACCTCTTGGGTCACAGTCGAGAAGCCGGGCATAACCAACGAAGGTCAAACTTACTGCCGGATTTTTAATACTCCAACGCTAAGCCATGGACTGTCGCCGTGTTGTATTTTCAGTCGTTTCTCGGCAAATCAAACATAGAGCCTAATGTGCACGTGTAAAACATGTCCAAGCCATTTCAACCGACACAGTGAAACTACTCCATTTAAACAGAAGCGATTTGTTCCCGTCCCGTGTTGTCACGTGGTGTTGCCACCACAGCTTATGCTCCGTAGATGACGATTGTCAAGGCAGATAATCTGTGCACATAAGCGACGTGGAGTGACCAGATTTTGCGATGTTATGGGAATGTTGCGCCTTGGGTCGCGTTATGTATCCTGTCATTTCTGAGCGGTGAATGTCATGGCAACTTGATAGATGCATCAGCTAAGCTAAAACCATCTGGACTTCACCAGTATTTAAGAAGACCGCCTTCACCGCGGCCATTTGTGGTACAGTTCCAGATGTAAACAAAACCTTTAATTAAATCCGGAATGTCGCCAGCTCTGGTGAGTGCATACACAAGCGTCCGCAGCCTCGGAGAAACACTGTACCTTGACCCGTGGGGAGCCATCATGAGGTGGATCCCATACAGACATTCACAGTTCACACAACTGACAAGCCCCAGCTGTTGCAGTGTGCTAAGGCAGCTTCCCTGAAGTGCTAGTATCCACCTGTACGTATTCAGAAAGGCTCATTCGTTAACTTAGCATTGCCATGACAACTTTCACTGTTATTGATGAGTGCCTAACGCAGCAGTATATATCTCATCTATTAAATGGTTGGAACTCCCCCGAGTGTTCGTCAAAACCAGTGTGACGAACAGGCACTTTTTCGGTTATCGCGTGCTGGGTTACCAAAACGAGAAAACCGGAACAACAGAGATCTAAGTGGCACTGAGCGGTCTCACTTTATTATAAAACAATGACCTTCAAGTAGACGAACATCAGTGCTGACGATTGCTACTGGGCGACAAGCATTTTGCATTCTGATTGTCCCCTTATGTTAGGTTCACACGACCTTGGCACGAACAACTCGTTCGTTCAAATCTGATGAGCATTCGAACAACTTGTTTTAATCACCATTTCTTACAAACAAATTCGGTGCAGCAGTCGGTCGCCGTTTTCGATTAGTTTGCCCCGATCGACCACAATTGCTGTCTGCTACACCCTGTCCGTGAGCTGTGATTGGCTGAACCTTCTCTAATATGGAAACCGCTCCAGTCGAAACTCATTACAGGTTATTCATCATACGGTCAACTACATAACGTTTATATAGATAAGTGTTGTCAAGGCGGGACGAACAAAGTCTGTGGCAGTTTTATTCCATAGACGTATCAAAGAAATCTCACAAACGACTTGGCCAGTAGAGTCGTGATAATGTGTACACACACGATACAAGAATTATTTTTTCTACCCATGATTTTCTTGTAAAATGGGTACCCTGATCTATTGGTAGACAAGTTTATGCAGCCCACTGCACATATCGCTATTTTTCAAAGGCGATTCGCTTGTTCAAACATTCAATAGAAGACTCAGTAGCGTTGTCATCAGAACTTTCTGCGCTGCCAAGCTGCGCATTTGTTTTAGCTCTGTTCCAGCATTGCTTCTACTGTTAAAAGATAAGGTGCCTGTTCCTGATGCCTCTTTCTGTATACAATGGTTTACTTGTTCACGTGGAACGAGTTACATGAGCCGCACGACCACACGATTATCTGAACGTTTCTGTAAACGTCATCCAGCCTGGATCAACGGTTTTCAAGACAACCACTAGTGCGATAGTAATGCAGCTTGTCGATTCTAGTCGTGTCATCAATCCATGCGCTTTTCCCCTTCAATTTATCAATTCGAGGGCAATCAATAAAGACTTGCGAGATGTCGAATTCAGGCTGTGGTTGGGGCGATCGAATAAATAACCCACTCTTGTGCGCGCAGAAACGTTTTGTTCAGGCTTAAGCGATTGCTATGGTTCACCATTTGTGAGCGTTCAAGCCGCCGTCGTTTCACTGGCGCCCTGATTGTGACACAGCTGTATGAAGACGTTGTCAACATTTGTGTCTGTGACATGGTTCACCTCATTTGTACTTGTTATTTTTATTGTTCGTTTCACCCTGCCTCTTGTCTGTTCAGTTTCACATCTGACCTCTGTTTTCTGCTTTAGATTTTCCTATTCTGTCGTTGCGCACTTGATACTATGCGGGGAAATTTGCCCGGTCACAAGACTTACGCATCAACGTTATTAACTGCTCTATTACAGTTTGTCTCAAGAAAACGCTACTTTGCACTTCGAGGTTTATTCTTTTATTTACTTTATTTTATTTGAGGTCCTATCCATCCTCTTGGTCATCTTTCAACTAGTACTGTTTATTTGTTTGCGGATTACTGTGTGAGAGTTGAGCCTCATCATTAATCAGTATTCAGTTCGTCATTTTCTATATACAGTATAATGTTGCAAGATTGACAACCTATGCGCCTTTTCTCACCCTTGTTTATGAGCCGTTGAGGTTAGTTGAGAAGCTCTACTATCTTGGGAGGACGTTGTCGTTAGGGGAGTACCTTACGAGACCGCAAGTCGTATAGCTTCAGCTCGGGTGATATTTGTCAACGTAGCCCGTTTGCGACTCCAATCTGATCTTGATCTTTCGGGGAAGGTTCATGTGTATAATTTCACTGTTTGAACCGTCTTAATGTACAGCTGCAAAACTTAGCCGATTCGCATGGGGATTGTTTGCAGTGTATCTGTTTTCAACCACTAACGTCTTTGGACAATTAGCGGTGTGTGGTGGTAACACAGTTTCACAAGCGACAAACTTCACCCCTGTGTCTTCGAGATGAGCAGACTACCGACCACTGAACATCCTGATCTCAGGCTTCATTGGCTTGACCTTATCTCACGAATCCCGACTCACCGTTTGCCACATTGTGTTTTGCGAGTGGTGGGTTATTCTGAAAAAGGTAATCTGGTTGCCAGCGTATGGCTTTGGTTTGGAGCATAAATGCATTGGCATCGAAATTTTCTTCAGCAGAATGTTGTCCGCTCTATGGCTTATATCCAGGAGACAGTGAGCGTCTTTAGTTGTGCATGTTTTCCGACGTGAATAACACTGTAAGTCAATGATGCTTGTCTTGCGCATCTCTGTGTGTACAGGTGTAATTTTTTTTCTTTTTGCGTCTTCTTCCTTTACCTTGCCTTTTTCTGACTGTGGCAGGTTTATCAATTCGTTTTTTCGTATTAAATAATAACACATACTAATAACTTTATGTTCGTTTTTCGGTGAGCGCGAAAATAATGTGGCTTGATGTCATCACTTCTTGTAAGGTTTTTTTTCTGGTCAACTGATTTTACCCTGTAGCTGCAGTGTGAATAACTACAACACATTGAAATTGTATTACCGTTATGCTAACTTACGCTGTTTTTAATGTTCAGTCTTGTTCCTTAGGGAGTCGTTTTGGTTGTTTGTCAGAAGAATCGGCAGTTTGTTCTTTGCTCTTTGGTTACAGACTGACTCACGGAATCGGCCGCTCTGGCGATATTGCTGCTATTCAGCCCAAAGCGCCTGGCTCTAGTCTGATCAACCGATTGACCAACCAGCTTGTATTGGATTGGCTGAGAAAGTCAGGTTAGCATGTGTTCTTGTTCCTTTTTAACGATCTCATCAGGTTTCTAGCAGTATCGGCCTGTTGCCTCAGTTTTCAAATAGTTATTTCGTGCTGGCAGGTAGACATTCATTAGACAAATGGCAGAACGATGTGGATGTGGTCTAAAACGGACGCCACCGTTGGGTGACGCATTATCGTCTTTTTTATCAAACTACCTGGTTCAGCATTTTAAGTCCGCATGGCGCACGCGATTGCTATGGTCGATTGTCGTTCTCAGCGCATCGCTGTCGAGCATCAAGCATATGGGTTAAAGTGACCAAACTGCGCATTCATGTTACCAGCTAGTACAGTAGTAACCAAGTGTTCATCTGTGTCAGTAGACAAGAAGAAAAAAGACCCTGATAACAGCAGTTGGTCCGTTGTCTGTTTGACCATATGCTTGTAACCGCTTGGCTGAGTTGTTCGCGCAGTCAGCGAGATATGACATAGAGATAACCTGCCTTTCAGATACCACCCTACTCTTATTCTTTTTGCACATTTTTTTGACGTATTTTTGAGTCTATACGTAGGAGTTTTGCGTTTTAAGCATCATCCGCTTCCCCTTAAAAAACCAGGGCGTGTGTTTTTTCCGTTCCTTATTATTGTTCGCCGTGTTTCGAACTGCGTTAGAGAAAGGTAAATACGACGATTGTAATGGCCCGAAGACATGTGTGCACGTCGTTTCCATACCAGAATGAGTATGTAACTGTATTCGTTCAACGTAGGCCAAAAAGTCTCTTCATATCTTGATGTAGCGCGGCCGAATTAACACTCATCGGCTGAATGGTACGGTTATCTTGCACATCAAGAAAAGATCCAGTCCGTTACGTCGCCAACTCCAACGTTATGTAGTTGTACCTGTGGAGTCAATCTCATCGACGTTTGCGCTTATTTACTTCTGTGTGACTTCATGGACTATTGTTATGATCAGCGACAGCCTGAGCCATAGTACTCACGGACGACTCAGAACTGAAAAAGTGGAGTGAAGTGCCATTGACCGAGCAGCGAAAACGTTTGAGATACATATTTCGGAGCACATTTCAAAGTCATTGCGCTACTATTCTATCACGCGACTTTTGAAAGAAACACAATACGCTATCTAAGGCGAGATTGCTTTGTGTGTGCTCTGTCTTCTAACCAACAGATGTGTTTTTCATTTTGTTGGTGCTGTTACTTTACACCTTGATAAACCCTTTGTTTATTCGTAAAAGGACATGATAGCACTGGCATTGTAATGGGGTTACTGATGAGTAGTCGGGGATTTGGTTAATTTCAAGTTGAACATCACCCACAATTGATCGCAGCTGTCGCATTCCCATAGACTTTCCAGTCGGCCCCTTTCGAAAGAAGCACTAGACTCGAGTTTCGCTCTCATTAGAGCTCGTCAGTAGTGCATATCCTTGCCACTGCCGGGACTAGAACTCCGGCCA
>LOND01003434.1:17111-30180 GCA_014220965.1 Paragonimus kellicotti | reverse complement strand
TCGCAGTATCTTTTTTTTTTGAAAAAAGCGACTCATAACAAAATAAATAAAAAGCATTGAAAGATATTTCAGACTGGCTAGCGCATCGCTCGATGTTCAGTGTAAAAAAAGTTAACGCATTCATTGGACAAAGACAACAAATGTGGGAAGACGTCGGGGACTGCAATAACTGCCAAATTGCATCTTGATCATCTGGACGATGATCGATACAGACGTCGCTCGTAAATAAATATTTGTTTTATGGTGATGTTATTTTTGTACATTACATGTCCGTTTCTATGGTTAACATCCTTGGTGTCAAGACTCTTCTAGATACAAAAGTTGGTGCCACAACCATATCAAGGATATAGGTTCCGTGAATGTGTTCGTAGACGAAGGCCTTCAGACCGACCACGAGCTGCTGGCTACCCTGTGGATGACTGAGGGACAAGGCGATGGCGCTTGTTAATGCAACACGAAGAGACTGTGAAGTTGGATGAACCGATGCGAAGGAAGTCCCGAGAGCTGAACCCAATGACTCTACGAGTTTGTGCAGCAGTACAAGGCTTGTAATAGGTGCAAACCCTTTGGTGTTGGTAATTTCTAAGGTTTGCTGAATGGGCGCTTCCCCCACTGGGATCATTATCAGACAGTCAACTGCCGACAAACTGATTCATCGATGGCTTGCTTCCGGAGCTGGGAGATTAAGTTTACTTGGCACGAGTGACCAATCGGATGGATATCGTCTAGTCGTCAGGTGTCGCATGGGATCTATGGCCAGCATCGGTGACTACGACAACCACGCGCTCCTGTCAAGCAATGTGGAGCTGAGGTAACTCCAAGACACGACCTAACAACTCACAATGTGAACCTAACACCTTTTACGCGCAACCACAGGAAACCTGGAACCTGTTCTATCAAGGGATCTTGGTTAGTCGCGGAAGTGCTGAGGTCGCCCAAGTACAAATTCGTATTATGCAACTATTCGATTGTCCCATAGTACAGTAATTTCTCAGTAAATTCAAGGGGCTGTTCACAACTGACGATCATCCGTGTGGACTTCTCAGTTGGTATTAACGTGCACTCTGTATAACAGCGGAGACATTCGGCCCTCGTGGTTACCAGTCTGTATCGAGAAGGAAGCGAGAAGACAATTACATGTTACCTTAAAGGGAAGCGTGGTTAATAGAGCAAATAACCCTTATAGTTTTCCCTTTTTTGATGAAGATGGTTTCTGTTCTGTTTGCAATTTTGACAATCGAACAAAGTAACACGGAACGTATTCCTTCGATTTCCGTGGTTGACAAACGTATTTGACGGGCTGAGATGGTCAGCATTGCTCATGATGGTAGCAATCATACTGAGTGCTCGAGAGGAACTGGCATTCGAAGTGAGAGTAGAACTAGTGTATGCCTGTTAGGAGCACCCTTTTCATTCTGACGCTTGACGATGAAATTACTGACAGATTTGTACATAACTGCAAGCACATCTGTAGTGTTGTTTGACGGTAAAATAGGACTGGAGATCCAGAGTTATTGTTATAAATTAGTCTTTGCTGTCGAATATCATGCAGCCTGGTCTACTTCCTCACCGTTGCGCTCTATGCAACTCATACCCCTGAGTGCCGTCTCTTGCTTTTATCTTTTCATACCACTCTGCAGTTTTGTCGACTTCCTCGCTTATTCACATGTTTAAAGTCTTAGTTGTCTTCTGTGAGTCAAACATTAACTTAATCACATCTTCGTGCGTTCCTTCTGACTAGGCCTGATCCCAGTCCCAATTAATCCGCGTGAAGGTTCCGATGACCCGAAACGTTCTGTTGAATGCCAGCACCAGCTTGGTTGTGATCTGAAACGGTTTCGACAGGCTCTTACTCGACCGGCGGCTTATTTGCTCAAACACTGGCCTGAGGCAGCCCAGCGACAGGGCATTACCAGCGCGGATGCTGATAAGCATGGCCCGGAAAGCGTCGTTTGCGCTTTAACCACCACGCTATGTTTCTCTCCTCGTGTTCCTGACAGGTAATCTCTCGAGTCTGGTTAAATCAATTCTTTTGCCCATCGAATCATGTACGGTTTGTCTCAGGTTCCTCTTACTGCGGTGTCGATTGTCCGTAAAGTGGTGTATATATTCTTGACTGGGATCATCGGTTGTGTGCTACGTCTGGGTGTCGGTACAGCTCCAATGCTGTCAACGCCCTGTCCTGGTTTCCGGTTTGTATGCATGGAACTGGCTTTATTGCTTTTATACATATGGCTTAGTGAGCTGCCTTGAACACTTACATTTTTCGACACGCACAAATCATCTCTCTATGAAGTAACACGGTTATGTTTAACGGAGCGTTTGTTAGATTAGAGCATTCTGCAAGCGTTTGCTGGAAACCTTATTGGATGTGGTTGCATATTCCACCGAATATGATATCAGAAACCATGAAACAACTTTTTTTTTGTCGAAGTACAACAACTTAGCACCTTGTTCCCATCTCCATACAGTCGCATGTCCGTTTTCGTTGTGGCTTTCATGAACAGAAGACCGACAACTGAAATTGTTCTGCATGTTTGTCGTGCGTGTCCTATACCAACTTTAACAGATATCATTTTCGTGATATCCTGTGAATTTTCGGATGACAAACTTCTATACACGGTCGTGCTTTACTTATATTGGCACTTGTTTATCGTGTAGGGTAATGTAACATAATATGTGTATGCATGATGGTCGCAGTTCGTCGCAAACACGCGGAAAATCTCGTGATCATTATCACACCTCGACTACAGATCCTACTGACTTCATTGAGTCCGAGGTAAACGGCGAAAGCAATCGGCAGATGGGTTATTGACTCGGAAGTAAATGTATCTTCCTTTGCATATGGTTGAAGCCCTTCATCAGACTTGTGTACGATATATTTTGATAGTTTAGATTTGGGCATATTCTTTCGAATGAGGCTTGATTCTGCGTCACTTATCCCGATTCCAACAATTAGGCTGATGAACAGTTTCGCATATTTGTCCTTCACGGTTGTAGTCACGGCCAGACACTCGATGGATGGAATACTGTAAAACGATCATAGCATTGCATCTGGAAAGTGGTTTACACTTGCTTAAAGGTTGATTGTTCGGTCCTTACATCTGTTGTCATACGTGAACGTCTGTTTGTAGATGAGTTGGATTAGATTTCTGACTTCTAAGCAATGTAACCAGCATGGGGATTAATGCAGCTGACATTCAAAAATAAGATTAGTGGGATGAGTGAATTGAATAAAATAACTAAGGCTCTTAGTTGTCTAATCAGTTTTAGTCTGACCGTGGAGGATGTTTACAAACACTACCTCTGACTTTTTATTTTCTTGCAGATATCGTTTTTAGTCCCTGTTATTTTGCCTGGATGTCTGTGTGAAAATGTGGTATTAGCTGCGCCTTTCAAAGAGAAATGTGCAGGTTCTTACCAAATGGTGGTAGTACGGTTTGGATCGCGTTCTGATCTCTGTATCACCACCCGAGACACATCAAGTTGTCAGTTGTTATTATGGAATTTTGATATGTGGCTGCTTATCCTTTCCGCCGCGTTCTTACCAACACTTCAGGCACTCACCAGGCAGAAGACGTTACTGGACATCGACTCTCACTAACTATCATCGGGAAAGAACGTGTGCACAAACCCTAATCAGCCATTAATTAATACTTCGCCTTTTTGAGGAACTTCACCTAAATCCGTACAGTCTAGTTACTTTCATTAGCTTGTTCAAGTCATTTTAGCTCCCTATAGTTTGTTGAGAATTAGGGTTCTATTGTTATTTTTGCTGAAGTCGCGTTGTTTTGCAACTGAATATCTGTGTGGACCTTTTGCAAACCATCTGCGGACATCCACTAATGATGGTTTGTCGGGGAGTTTGGGTTGACGTTTCCAGGGGACATGTACTCACTTCTCTGCTGTGCATACAGAGTATACCCCTATGTTAAGCGGATCTTATCTGAGCCAGTTAAGCACACTTGACACACGCTCTTTGTGAATGTGTTAATTTAATCATCTAGATGTTATCTGTGGCTTGGTCAATACTCTACGCCTGTTTCATTATTGCAACTCATGATTACAATTCTGCACGGCATGTTTGCAATGTTTTAAGTCGGTATCGATGTGCCTGAAAGCGCCTCCATAAATCCTATTGACGAGGTTTTAAAGGTGGATTTCTTCTTATTGGCCGCAGTGCGAATGCCTTTTCCCGACAACGGACTCATCAGATGACACATTTATGCCAATATTGCCATGGCTTCCACTATTGGTCGTCCATTAGGAGCGTTTCAGGCCGCGTCACCTTTTAGAAAATTAAGTTTCTGTCTTTGAACGGTAACTAAAGCACGGCGTCCTTCTTCAAACGTTGGAATGCACAGATTATTTGCAATCACCAGAGCGTGTATGGATCATGGTGTCGCACATTTGGTCAACAACGCGTATGGCGTGCAATCCCCACGTTGCATGCGAATGATCGAATCCGCGGGTCAGTTGGTTACGCAAAAACAATCTGGTCTTGTGAAAAACGGGACAGACTTGGGTGAGTTTTGTATCCGTCTGTTCATTTTTTTTGTTTGGACTGCGTTGTGGTCCTTAGTTGTTTATTATGCTCCAAAATTTTCCATGGTCTTTCTGCTGTACTATTTCTTGCGGGACAGCTCCGTGGCCTACTTCGCTATGCAGACATGACCCTCTGGAAGAACGTCATTTCTGGAGAATCTGAAATATGTACATCCTGTTATCTACGTACTTTATACTGAAAGCGACTAACTTTTGTGTCGTGTATGAACTACTCATTACTTACTTGTCGGTTCTAAGTATAGTGACTTGTTTTACTGTGTTGCTCATTTCCCTACTTCGGTCCTGAAGATCCAAGTGTGCGATGTGTTTATCTTACGGTTGTCGTTTCCTAACATACATATTCAATAACATTCATCTGATTTGTTGCAAATATCCATGAATGTATTCATGGATAAACAGACGTATCACAATCTCTAGAGTCTATCTCTGTGATATTCCCTGTACGTGGAAATACTTATTTGTACGAACGTTGCAAATCTTCTTCCTCTGAAGACTTAGCATTTCTTCCGATCGCTACAAGCTGCTTAGCCTATACGCTGTCTATCGACAGCTTCCCTCTCAATTCTGTTTTCCCACAGGACCTAATGTTGAGTTTTGACGGAACCTTAGGGCATATACAAAAATGAATTACCAGCCGGTTGTGCGAATGTTGGGCTGAAGTTGATACTTCGACACATGGCGTTTACTTGCAGCTTAGCTTTGCTTACCAACAACTGAAATACTCGTTCAGGTATTCGGGAGTTATCTCATAAGATATCTATTTGTTCAACTTTACGCCGAACTGTCGTGCTGAATTGCACTGGGACGTCCATCAATATTGTTGAGACGATTACTCATTCGGCCCATTGTATATCAGAGTGTCGTTGATTTTTCGATGCCAGCTTAATCCCACGCGATATTCTGTTGTGTAGTCTCATAGCGAACTGGTTTGATGAAGCTCTGATTGACATGACAGTTATAAAGGATGTATATCGGACGGTACATCTGTGTGAACATCTTTATGAACTAAGCACAGTGATCGGACGTGTACTTACAACGAGAAGAGTGCAGCAACTAGTTGCCAGTTATATTGTAATGTATAGGGGCAGTTTTTAAGGAATGAACCTACCGGATTTGTTGGCGAAATTAAAAATGTCAACTTTAAATTACCATTTTCTGTCTCGTTGGCTTCAGTGACTTTTTCCAAAGTATTGTATGTGACGCACAAAACCAGTGGTCGTCGGTTTTATGGTCTTTGGAACTAGGTGGTCTCCGGTCGAATGGAAAGTTGGGCAACAGGGTAGATTATTCACGGGTTATCAAAGGGTTTGAACGAAATTTAAGGCAGTTTACACGGTGATGTACAACTTTCTTCCAGCCTGGTAATCAGCACCATTATCATCATAGACAGCAATACATCAGTGGTTCCTACTGATACTTAACCGTCATACGGCTGTGGGGAAAATAACAGTAGGGGAGTTGAGGGGACCTTACTACTAAAAATGGACGCCTCTATATTCAGACGTTCAATAGTGTACAGGGAAACAGAACGCATCTGGAGGAAAACTGGCATTGGTTGGTAAGTTAGACTGTGATATTGAATGCGGTGATGTCCATACAAGTGGCACAGTCTATCTTACCGAGCATTCGAAATTGAATCTTCTGGGCTTGGACTGGATTGAGCGTCTGAAACTGTTGGACATGCCACTCAGCCAGTTGTATAGAATGTGAAGGTGCAAGCTCCGCTAGCAGATCAGAAACCGGATCACGTTCGTCAGAACCTGACAGAGAAGTTGATAAACAAATTCGCCGATGTGTTCCAGGAAAGCCCTTGGTTGGTGTACCAAAGCGAAAGCAGTATTGAGCCTACAAGCAGATTCCAAACCTGTTTTCCAACCAAGGCGATCTGTGCCATACGATGCCCTACCGAATAAGGACGAAGAGTTGGACAGACTTCAAAAATCCGGGGTTATCCAGCCAGTCAACTACTCTACTTGGGCAGCCCCTATTGTAATTGTTAAGAAGGCTGACGGCTCTATCCGATTTTTCTACAGGATTAAATGCTGCGCTGGAGGACCATCAGTATCCTCTTCCAGTCCCTGAGGACTTGTTCGCAAAGCTCAATGGTGGCAGATGCTTTGCCAAACTCGATCTGGCCGAAGCCTATCTGCAAGTTGAAGTCGACGAGGATTCCAGAGAACTACTGACCATCAACACTCATCGGGGATTATTCCAGTATCGCCGTCTACTTTTGGAGTGAAATCAGCGCCTGCAATCTTCCAACAGATCATGGACACGATGCTGACTGACGTCCCTGGAGTAGCAGCATATCTCGACGACATCATTGTGATGGGCACTGGATCCTGATGATTTGTACGAAAAACTTGATCGTGTCCTCAGCCGAATTCGAGAGTTTGGATTTCATCTTCGTGCTGAAAAATGCAACATGTTTATGCAGTCGATCAAGTATTTGGGATTTATAATCGACCAGCATGGCCGCCGCCCTGACCCAGCCAATGTCGACGCAATCAATCGAATGCCTCATCCAACTGACGTCTCAACTTTGCGATCATTCCTAGGATTGGTGAGTCACTACAGTACCTTCTTACTTGCGATGCACCATATCCGAGGGCCGCCAAACCAACTTTTGAGAAAGGATGCAGTGTGGAACTGGTCTGCTGAATGCCAAAATGTCTTTGATCGTGTTAAGGCTATGCTTGCTTCGGATCTGCTCCTTACCCACTTTGACCCTACCTTGGAGATTGTGGTAGCATCGGATGCCTCAAACTACGGTATTGGCGCAGTCATATATAATCGATTCCCGGATGGTTCTGAAAAGGCAATAGCATCCAGAACGCTAACGGGAGCAGAGAAGAATTACGGACAAATCGAAAAGGAAGCACTGGCAATTGTATTCGCAGTAAAGAAATTTCACAAAATGCTGTATGGACGTCACTTCACTCCTGTTGACCGATCACAAACCACTGCTTGCAGTTTTCGGATCAAAGAAAGGCGTTCCAGTGTATACGGCAAACCGCCTCCAGCGTTGGGCAACTATGCTCCTTGGCTACGATTTTACCATCAAGTACCAATCAACAACCAGCATCGGACAAGCGGACGCTTCATCACGATTGATTGCTTTGTGCACCATAGAAAACAGGGACATCGCGGTTGCGGATATTTCGGTGGATCATGATGTGAACTGCTTGGCAGCAGGAGCAATAAGAAACCTTCCCGTAACTGCGTCAGTGATTCAGCAGTCGACAAGACGAGATCCAATTCTGCAGAATCTTCAGCGCTATCTTCGCAACGGATGGCCTCAGAATCGCATTGATGATGAGATGAAGCAGTACTTCCAGCGAAGAGACTGTCTTTCTACTGTCAATTCCTGCATCTTGTTCGGTGAACGTGTGATCGTCCCATCTGGTCTCAGAACACGGGTTCTGCAGCAGTTTCATCGCGGCCATCCCGGTATCATTCGGATGAAAGCACTGGCACGTTATGTGTACTGGCCTCACATGGATTCCGACATCGAGAAACTTTGCAAAGGCTGTTCTGCTTGTGCACTGGCTGCCAAATCCCCAGTGAAAGCTGAGTTGCAATCGTGGCCAATGCCTGAGAAGCCGTGGATTCGCGTGCACATCGACTTCGCCGGACCAATAAACGGCCAAAACTTCTTGGTGCTTGTCGACGCATACAACAAATGGCCAGATGTTTGCCTGATGGAAACAACGTCGGCAACCTCAACGGTACGGAAACTGGGCCAAATATTCAACCGTTTTGGAGTACCGGAGACAATCGTGTCGGACAACGGAAAGTCAGTTTACTTCCGGTACATTCGTGGACTTCTGCAAGCGGAATGGCATTAATCACATACGGTCACCGCCTTACCATCCGCAATCAAATGGCCAAGCTGAACGGTTTGTGGACACGTTCAAAAGAGCGCTTCAAAAAGTCGGTTGGGAAGGACATACGGCCGACATCCTCGAAGCGTTCCTCCTCAATTACCGAACGACTCCGAATCGACAGATTCCGGAAGGGAAATCTTCAGCTGAAGATCTGATGGACGCAGACTGCGAACATCGAGTAATTTACTTTATCCTTCCAGCCAATCGGCGGCTAACAGGAATTTTCCGATGGAACGACAGTTCAATAGAAGACATGGAGCTCAATCCTCGTTCCTTCAAGATTGGTCAACCGGTACTGGCCAGGACTACCGTGGGATAGAGATTGCATGGACACCGGGAGAATTCGAAGCCGTCGAGGCACAGTACTCTATGAAGTTCAAGTTGGCCCACACACTTGGATACGGCATGCCAATCAGATCAGACCGTTTGGGGAACAAACGGCCCATTCGGAGAATCGAGGCCTGCCGCTGGAAGAGCTACTGGACAACGCCAAGGGTCAAGAGACACGTCAGAGACGCAAGAACGTTGAGGTTCAAGAGAAGTCACCAAACGTTGCCAACACCTCGACGATCAAGCCGCACACGGACCGCTGTGACCCCACTCCAAGTGAATCCTCATTCACGTACGTACGATCAACGAGCTCAAAGGGGAGGTGTTAGGAGGCGCATCTCCTAACGAAACAGCCAGGACGCATCACGCCACATCGATCGGCCGGCCCAGCTCGGATGGTATGGTCGTGGGTGGTGGTATGGTTCCACTCAGCCAATCAGATTGCAGTGTGCGGTCGAACGCCTGTGCGCTATCTGGACTGTTTTCTCGCGTTGCTTTCTGATGCCCCCTGTAACGTGATTTGTTCTGACGCCTGACTGCCATATATGACTGTTTCATTTGATTCGCTGTGTCTGTCGGCCATTTATGGTAATCGTTTCGTCCTATAAATTTAGAGCCTCTGTGGCCTAATTTTGTCTCGCTCTTCCAATAAACGGTGTTGCCGCGTCTCTTCTCATTTCTCGGTTTTGGGTCAAGCGACTGAGCGCGTAACCAAGGCGACGATCCAATAAATCGCAAGATGCCTACACCTTGCAAACAGCATATTATTGAATATTACCGTTTTTTGAAATTCGATACTGTTGATTGATCAAATGTCTTAATTACAGCCGCCGATATCAGATCGTTTCATTTTGAACCTCAGCTGGAAAAACGGTAGACGGATTTGTGAGGTGTATACGGCAATAGTTCGCTGCTCAGTCCACTCAATGATGGGTTACTGGTTTGTGATATGTATGTTCAGATGTTGTCATCTAGTAGAACTGTTTCATATTTTGGTCATTACTAAGTATTTCGCTGTGGACGTTTTACTGACATTGTGTATTTAATGACAGTACGAATCTGTTGTGATTAATCCGTTCCATTTGAAAAACTGACGGATTATTCTTTTGACCATGCAGTGGCCTGAGGACGTTTATCGTGCATCCTTCAGAGCTTCGTCGACGTTCATTTATCGTCCGGGTGTTTTTATGTTATCATACAGGTACTATTTCATCGCTGGTGATGATGCGATTCAATAGCCGGTTTGTGTTATGCCGACTGGTCACCAATGAGTGTATTTCAAAGCCATGCAGTTGGCCATCGTGGGTCAATCTGTATGCTATCTGTTTTCACCTTTTTTGCTACAGTGAAAACAATCAGACTACACATGAGACCTGTCAGTGTAGTTTGCATGCTTAGCTTCCTTCATACCCCTTCGCTGGCTACGTTTGGGATGTCTTCGAATGAGATCATTCCCGGCATTTGTACTGCCGGAACAGAATGTATCAAAGCGTTGCTGAGCGGTTCTCTAACGTACTAGTTTTTCCTAATCTTGAATTTATGCAAACAAGTAATTGCATTTCTTTCGACGGATTTCATCTTTTCAAGGGTTATAAAGAAAAGGTCGTAACTGGAATGATCCCAGTTGGATAGATATCTTTAAGTCGATGAACTGACAGCATTTTTTAAAGTGCAGGACGGGTAGCAGATGAGCTGGCGTAGACAAATGAAGTCATTTAACGATGGGTTCATTCAGTTCATTTCCTGGTCTGGAGTTTTCGTAACTCGCAGAGTCCATGGCTGGGGGCGTCAGAAGAGATGGTGACTAACAGGTTCGGTGGCTTGAATGCTATCAACGTTTGACCGAGTTATTTATTTGATGAGTGTAATTAGTGAAGCGAGTAGTCAAAACCCGAATAAAGCTGTTGCTCACATGCGGCCCGGTTGTCTCTGTTCTGCCAAGTTTAAGCACCTTGATGTTTGAGTTGAGGCGTTATGTGTCGTTTGTATCTCATCAGTGTGAACCACTGGTTGTTTGCCACTTGTGAGGATTATTGCTTTGTGTAGGCCACCTGTCTCATTGCACGATCAAAATTTATCAGTTTCATTTGAAAACCCGGTATGAGGTGTACAGAGACTGGCGGTCAACCACATCACTTTACGCAGTATCAACTTCTTTGTCATTGTTCTTTTTGGTTCTCAGGCAAACAGTGTTCATTCGACGATGAGGACCTTGTTCCGGCTGAAACTGGTGAAACTTCGATTGCAGTGCAACCTTCCGCGATCGACTTGCTGTATGTTCAGAGTACGGATAAAAACCTTATGGTTCCTGTCGGTGGCGCCATTGTTGCCGGTTTCACAGCTGATCTGGTGAACGCCGTTGCGAAATCTTATCCAGGTATTTGCACTAGCGTTTGAGTAGACGACTTTTTAACGCCCTGCTTACACTTTTACATGAGTTCTCTGGGGCGCTTCTTTGCCCAGTGGTTGCGTATTTCCGCCTTCAGTGTTTATCAACACCAAATTGTTTGCTGCAATATCCATGTATTTCTCATATGGTCGTTCGATAGAACCTTATGGAGGAAAATGAAGCGAATATTTTACTACTTAGGAGTGAAAAGTCGCTGGAATATTTTCCGAATGCTTGAGGGCACCTGATGACGATGTCTACGTAACCCTTCACAGTTTGTTCTGCTTCTGATCCCTCCCGTCTTTTAAACTGTGTACATCTTGGGATAAGCTTTCGCGTACCATTTGGGTCCAGTCTGTCATTATGGCTGTATCATGTCCTCATGATTCGTACTCTCCAGCTTTCACAATTAAGTCGTTGATTCTCTATATCGAGCACGTTAAAATCTAACTTGGACCCCATTCCTACAAGTGATTGCAGCTAGAGATTGACAAACTCATGAGGCAAACTTGTTCGGCAAGTTATTTAAATTTGCACGAGTGAATTATAGAAATTTTGGATAGAGAAAAGATGTCTGAGAAGATGGAGAGCAAATGGAAGATTGTTGGAGATTTAGCTACTCTTAGCATCTTTCCAGTCACGGTCTAAATGTGCTGGCTACTCCAGACAACCCCATCTCCTTAGCTTTAGATTTGAATCCACTAATTTCGGTGAGCTCTTCCACGACGACTACTTCCGGCCGAATTGCTTGGCAACGCTTAACCAAACTTGGTGCACAACTGTTTACCCAAGGTTGTTCCGGCGTTCGGTGAGTAAACGTTCGATTGGAAAAATGTTCACTCTTGTCTAGATTCTGTCTGTCTTGACTAGAGTAACAGTAAATGTTGGGGCAATCATACACTTTTCTATGTTTACCGACGAGTAGCTACTTGCAGCCTTCCTGACCCTTTTCGTTAGTATTAGGATGCCAGTTGCTTGTTAACGTCGTGTGGTGCATTGTTGCATAGTCCGCTTTTTTGTTTGATTTTGTTATTACTGTTCCCCGTGCGAGTGTTTAATCACATAATTGGCCCGATCATACTGGTTATCTTCCAGGGTTGTGCTACCCGCTACGGCAGGGACAGTAGAACAGCTAGGCGTCTATACGTTCCCAGGATTCGGATCACACAGCTCCACGTCGACCACAGCCTATTTGAATGCCGCGGCCGCAATTGGACAAACAGAAGCAGATGTAAGTGCTTTTCTTATACGCCTGGACAAAATCCTTCACCAATTCCGACGTACTAATCCCGACGATGACACGATAGAGCAACATCCTCTGTGATACCGCGGTCCTGTGCATCTCGAGCTTTCACACACTTACAACCTTTTGTGTACACAAGCCGTCATTATCCAACATATCTACATAATTTTGCTCTTCTACAGCCGTACTCAGTGGTGAAATATGTGTATAACTCTTTTCGATAAACCTTTCATTAGATTTGCATATTCACAACAGAGCTAATGTGACCGCGTCAACCATATAATCAGATTTCGAATGATTTTCCTTTTTCATTAGGTCGTCAAGTAGTAATTTATCTGCTTACGCGAACGTCGTAGGATTTTAACGACAGGCCTGTACGATTGTCACGTGTAATTATCAACAAGGAAGTGAATTCGCTTTGTAAAACTCGTGGCCAATGTTATTTCGGGTTAAACAGACTTTTTTTAGTCAGTTCTGTTAAAAACTCCTTAATCAAATGTTGTTTAGCTCTCCGTAAAAAGTGAAAAGAAAGTTAGTCCCTATCACACCATCTATTCCAGACATTTGTTCATTATCTGTTTGCGGTCATTGAGTACAATTCCATGTCCACTCGATCGAACCACGATAATTTGAGTCATTGATACTACTCAGTCT
>LOND01003432.1:33445-52834 GCA_014220965.1 Paragonimus kellicotti | reverse complement strand
TATATTCCCACTCCAGCTTGACCGCGAGATTCAGCTTCGGCGTCACCAGAAACCCTGAGAGAGAAGCGCTTTGATCGATAGTTATCTAGATATGCGCTCAGACGATTAACGGAGTTAATTTCCTAGGTTCGCGTCTCCGAGGCATGGTGGACATCATGCTTCAGATGTAAGATGTTATTTTTCATGACAGCTTGTTGATCAATCCACCAGAAAATGTGGGAATTAAAAGTGCCAACGATACTTATTTGAAAAACAGTGGTGCTGTAATAGTTTTTTTTTTAAAAATAGTTGTGCCTGAAAATTATCGTTTTCTGCTTCACTATCTAGACACTCATACGTGGTCATTAGTGCAACCAAACTATTTTAGCAGCGTCAAGTTTTTGTTTCCTTCACTCTTTCGGCCTATCCGATATGCAATTCCTGGTGGAAGCCAAATATTCTTGAATGTGGCGTTCCAGATCGAATAAATACGACTACCACGTCAGGGTAACAGAATGTGGTAACTAAGGGCGAAAAAAAGATTCAGCGCAAATGTCAATAACTGTTTGTGATGACAATCAGGAATTGAGACAAAATAGTATGTGATGTAAATACAGCGGCCCATCGATTGTAGACAGACTCACCAAAACACCGTCTGCCCTGGCTACATTGATTTTTTCTTGTTCTCTGTGTACACGTGCAAAATTTGGATGCATTCCAGCCACGATTGCTGCTTTCACTATGGCCCAGTTTTCTGAGTTTGTATTCAGATCACGAATATCGCCAACACTGTATTGAACTCCACTGCAAATCAATGTTTGTCCGATTTGACCTCAGTGAAACGTCACTTGTGTCATTAAATTCAACACACGGTGAGTCTAACAACGCAAACCAGAAAGGCTTCACATGTTCATCATATCGAATGTCAAATGAACAAAAACAACACTTGAAATCATTTCAGTCAAACCATTCGCAACCTGTAGTTACGAATACCAGTTGTCCATTCGGGTAAACCCCCACAAACGATATATCGACAATGTGTTTATTTTGCCTAGTAGCCCAGTTGTCTAGGCAGCAGTAAGTGCAACGCGAACTGTTTGCAAACACAGCAGATGTGTGCAACTGCTAGTGCCCCAGTGAAATATTAGTAGCTTCCCTACGTTTTCCTAGATAACATCTTAACTCCCACCATGTATTTGTTATGACGCAGTGATCCATGCATGCCGAATCTGTGCAAGTTATAGGTTCGACAAGTTCACCATCACATGCAACCACCAGATTCACTGTTTAACACTGGCTCTACCAGCACTTGGTCTGCGAACGGGAAGGAGAAACTTATGTGATAATCGACTGACTGAACGAGTTACCTTTACTTTAAACCTGTAACCGACCAAGTTATGCATAAGTTCAAGTAATTTGTTTCGTTTCACTAAATCAGCTTGAATTACTCTAGTTTTTACTAGTGTAACTTTCGTCTGTTTTTTCAGGTACAATTCCACCCCCATTCAATTCTAGCAACTACGAACAGCGGCACGCCAATCAGTTACTCGACTTTGCCTGGCGAACTTCTCGTCTATGATGAACTGATAAGTATACCGAGTAATTCCAATTAGTCGTCCAATGAATCTTTTAATTTTTGTAACCTAGGTAATAGCAGCCTAATTTCCGGGCCTCCTCATACAACTGGTATTTTGGATTCGGCAATGGGTGATTTACCTGGACTATCCTCGATGTCCCTCAGCTCAGTTACACAATCCCAAAAGAAATTTGGCAAGAGCAGTGAAAAGCGAATCACTTGTGCGGAGCACAAGTTAATTCGATGCGCCACTATGATTTCCCCTATCACGGTTGTTCTCATGGCGGGTCCAATGCGACTGAGATCCGAAGTACTGAGAGAGACCGAGTCTGCAATCTATGGTGAGTAAAGGATTAACCGTAGTTATCTGACTTAGGCCCTCTCAAAAAACATGTTTTTACTCGTTTGACCAAAGATCTTTACCTCCTTCCCTACAAGATTCTCAGATGACTTGGATTAACCTGCAGCAAGCGCAACAACAAACGGCATGTAATGCATTCGAAATTTGGCGTGGTTCGATGCAACAACAACTGCAGCAACCCTCCGCGTGCAACAAGTGTGTTTCCGCAGGGTTCTCATATATTCCACCTGTTTCGCGTGTTGATCGGACGAAAGAAAATCTATCAGCGCGGTTTAAGACAGACATAAGCTCCATTACAGACTTGGATTCTTCTTCTGACAGTGACTCAGACGAAGTATGGGGCAAATTACTTGGTAGTGGTTCCAATAAATCACATCTAGAGGACAAACTGTCATGTGTGCCGGGAAATAAATTACAGCATAACTGCTGTCCAATATCTTCTGTGGGGACAAATTCCTTCGATACAAATGTATTCAACAGTGGGTCTCTTCAGCAAACCAGCTTTGCTTCGAATAACCAGCCAACAACTTCTTCAGCATGGTGTCCTCAAGTGGATTTGGTTCCATTCCGCTTGGATGAAACTGGAATTTTGCAGTTTCAACTGGATCCAGTTTCAGCGCAGTTGATTATTACGCTTCGACAGAAGTGGCAATCACTACTTCTACGGCGATTAAAAAATCCCGGGAAACCGAGCTCGCCTCAAGACGAGGTGAGTGGAGGTTTGCTCTCACATGTTCTGTTTTCGCACAAGTATTACCACTGACGGCTGACATCCTTTAAGAATAGGGAGGGTGTGCGCTATACAGTGGTCTTTACTATGAAGATGGACCCGGAACATATTAGTTAACAAAGTCAATTTTTTAGAATTAACCGGGGAATATGTGCACTTTCTAGAAGTGGTAGTTGGCAATGTGAATGAGCCGTTTTGCGCTTCACAGTACAATGCAATTTTTCGAAAATTAAATGTAAGACAAACGTCAATCTGGATAACATGTTTATGACTATGGGGAGCTAGGAATGGCATAAAATACTGCCTGAGAATAAACGGTAATCAAGTAATGTGCTCTCATGAGTATTTATTTCTGGTCATTTTCACCTACTTGTACCATATTTCAGTGGCAAGCAAACATGACATTGCATAACGTTTCGCTGTTGAAATTTTGAAAGCCATTTACAATTATGAATCACTCTATTGCACATTTCTATCAGCAAGTGATTTTAGCGTTTCTCACAAAATGAACCACTTTTATTTTTTATTCCCAGGAAAGCTACCCAACATAAACCTAGCAGCCTCCTTGAACTACGCATTTAGGACATACACACTTGCACTTCTTTTGACGAGTCTATAAATAGTCTTTGTAATGCTATATAGTTTGGTACACCGGCTCCGACGTCATTTATTTATCTTTGCTATTGGACGTATTTAGGCTGGTGGTCGCTCTATTTTATTCGCGTGTATAGTAATATGGTCAGGACATACTTGATTACAGAGGAGAAACAGCAGACCTCATGGTCATCAACAAGTCACTCTGATCGAGAGAGATAGAGACTTGCAGTCCAGGAGACCGTGTCTCATAGTGTGACGATGGAGACGGGTCGAGAAGCATGGCCATCAAAATGTGTGTCGTCTGTGGGCTGTATCGCACATACACTCGCCATCCAAGCTACTTTTTCCACATCGACTGTCTTTGGGACCAAGCGTGCCACTTATCCGAGGTGTTTCGTTTGTAAGGACGGGGTAAATGTGTGTTATTGATGTTTTTGTTGAACACCACGCACGTGGCGGCTAGTATTTAATCCGATGACACATCTGAAAGAAGTAGCTGAACAAGACATTCTAACAGAAGTAAAAAGTGTCAGCTCTGTGGAGAATTTTTTTGGGAAGAGTACTGCATGGAGGGGCCAAAATAAGAATATGAAGAAACGTTTTCTCCACATATGTATGCAAATTGGAGGGATATGCATGCTTCAGTTTATTAGTAAGTCTGCACAAAGTACATGGCATCTTTTGAACCAATCCGAAGAAAAAATGGCTTAACAGAAATTGTGGATACTTCATCCAGGAGTTGTGGTCTATATTGAAAAAACTACCTGCACAACGCACTGAGGATATTTCTTTGGAGGAAACAGAACCATAAGCAAATCTCCGGCCCAATTGAGCACATAGTAGCTCTAACCAACTGTGTTGATATTCGCTTCCTTGTAGAGACTGACATTAGAATTGGAAGCGTTTCCACAGCGCGTGTTAATAGTTCCTAAAAGCAGCTGATCAATAATTCAAGTCAGTAGTGGCTTTAGCGGACTGAGGAATTTTCACATTGAATCTTCCGTCAGCTGGAGTGTGCCGAAAGGCCGGTGTAACTTCATAGGTCTAGAAAATCTTTCACCGATCTGTGCTTGTGTTTGTGGTTTTTGTCTTGCCTTTTACTAAGGAGCTTCGTTATACCTGTTGAACCAGTTACACATTTCGAGGTATTTGTGGCAAGCTAGAAATCGATAATTATTAGCAGCTGATTCGCTACGATACTAAACTCACGGGGGCCGGCAGGACATGTACGATCTATTACGACTTTCCGTGTACGAGTCCAATCTTATTCTGGTTACTGAAACAAAAGCCGCATTGACTGATGTGGTCAACTCAGGGGAGATGAATATGGAGCACATCAGGACGCCTGAGAATTATAAAGCTTACGATAGACAGTCTTAAGCAAATAAACGTCCGGGTGAATTAAGCCAAGTCAACGGCAACAGAGGTAAAGTACACGCACAAAGGCAAGTTTTGTGAAATAACTAAGGAAACACCAGGATGGAATCATATAAGACTGAAGCAGTACGTTTGGATGTTGAGGGTTAATGTACACGATCGACTGTGCAAGGCTGTCATGTCATTTGTGTCTCTGACCATCGATGCCATAGAGGAGCTAAAATTTTTTTAACTATTCAAGAATGATTGGTTGCACAACATGGGCGTTTTTACTTGCGGTAACAACGAGTTGATAGATCGACTTACAAAAAAATGCGTTTGTCAAAGGCAAACTCATTTTTATGTTTGTAACCCAACTAACTTGATGACCTTTTGGTTTACAAATCCATATTCGTTTGGAATACTATCAATACCCAAACGTGGTTTGGATCTCAAGATGGAGACGATGGTGTTGTTTGTCTACCCCCACATACTAGAGTGCGATGGGCGAGGAAAAATACCTTTCCACTCGAATTGTTTTACGTTACAACAAACGCTTTCTCTTCAGCTTGACAAATTCAACACTTAATCTACTTCCTACGTAATTTGGTTTCAAAAAAGAAGGCTATTCTCCTCAGTCTAACTTTCAATAATTTTGAGTTAATTCCTACCAAATTTAACTATACGAAACGTGTACTTCACTGATGGTATGCGTTTTGTCTGTCTACTACTCATTAGGCTGTCCTCTCTGCCTTGGTCACCGTGCTGACATCTGAGGAGCAAATATTGGGGTTGAGACAACCTTCCGGCGTCGGAGCAAGGCCACGCCCTATGGCTGCTGAACTCTGCAATCAAGTGGACTGCTCATTTCCGGCATCCACTTCTTCGGTCGTTGACCAGCATTCCAGCCGGAATGGTGCGGCCGTCACGGGGGAAACAGTAACCACAAATAGACCACTTGTTCAACTTCAATCTGTCGGGGGCTCAGCATTTTCCGTTCCAAATTCCGTGTCTTCTGCAGCCCAATTGGATAGATGCTGTGGTCAATTCAATAGCTCAGGGTTCACTGGAGGATGTTCAGTACATCACGATCAAGCTGTTGCGTTGAAAGCAAACGAGCAGTCAAACGCACAACCAGTAATCAGCGCGAATCATGCAGATTTGATATCTCGACTGAATTATCCCACTTCTCAATACATCATTCCTGGTTCAGAAAATGGATCGAATTACGTAATAGACCGGGCGACTGACCAATCTGCGTCAAACCAGGTAAACAATGACCTACCCGTCACGATGACATGATGATCAGTACGTGAGCGTCTTTCATTTGGGTTAACAGGGGCAAGGAGTATCCATGCTATGGAAATTATGGTTTTAAGTATGAAGAATGTATAACCAAATTCACAAGAAAACGTTAAACTGAAAAAGCAGCTTACAAACCTTGGTCAATAAGTGGTTAAGAACATGTCATAAACATTCTGGGCTACACAAATATCGTTCTGATTGTAATCTATACAGTTTGCAAAAATGCCACAAACCAGAACAACACAAGTACCAGTCTATGGTATGATAAAAGCCATCACTGAGGTTCTTGTGAGCTTATACGCTTAGATGAATGCCTTAGATGAATGATTTGCGTGGACACCTCTGTTACCTCGTCAAGTCATCTCTACTGTGATAAATGGATTGAGAATAACACAACGTTATGAGCAAGTTGTAATACTCTACGTTTCAACCACCTCGGGTGGCCTTCCTCAGGAGTGTTGTAATCGAAATCACATTAATGTGATTCCGATTACATGTTTACTGTAGTTATGATTAACATTATAATGTAATTGCATTCAGGAGAAGCAAATCACGTCGTGCAAAACGATGCTGCTGAAGTTAAATTACAGTGGTTATCAACAGGAATAACTGAAACAACCGATTTTGCTCCGATGAGGAAATAGTTATCGCAAGTGATGAGTATGCTTGTGTTGAGTGTCTAAATAGAATTCACAATAATGCCTGACAAACCTAGCAGATTCGTATCACGTGTGTGGACTTGTTCTAATCACATTTGTGGAGAATGAAATTCGGTCGCTATTATTCTGTGACTGTTCACAGACAATTCCCGCTGTTCGAACAATTCACAGACTGATCACAAACTGTCGTATTCGTTTCACAGATCATTCAAATACACCACTGGACAATGAAAAAAACGATGTGAAGCGGTAGTGCAAGGTTATCTTGGTTAAATATGCGGCTTCTAACGCTTAACTGAAAGCTTGTCATCAATAAGCCATAAACAAAAAAAAAATTGAACACTATGTACAAAGATTTACTTGTCTTGATACACAGTCTGTTCCACAATCTCGAATGAATAAACGACGATGTCTGCTTGATGTCCAACGTGAAACAAATCGCAATTTATTAAGGGTTATTAAGGGTTATTAAGGGTTATTTCATCGAAATTTATGGAAACTCATCATAGGATAACAAAACCAGAGAAATGTATTATTTCCGAACCGCCGACTAAGGGGATGTGAGGGAAAGTACTGCGCGTTATGCCGATGTTTAATAAGCGATTGCAGAGCTAAGTCTCAGCGATATGAAACCCAACGATTTGTGGGTATCTCAAAATTTCGACCGTCTCGGACCTCCTTTCTGAAGTGATTTAAATAAGAAAAGTCACAGTACACAATCTTTGTGGGAGACAGTCTGCAAGTGGCACGTGTTCGTGTGACTGACGTGCAGTGTTCAAAAGGGATGCCACTGGGATGGATGAGTTTACAGGTAACTCGAGCCCAGGTGCGAATAGAACTGGGCATCTACTATGTGTATGTGCGTTAATCTGGGTGTAGATTAGTTGGTATAGGGTGAGTGACGACGATACGGCAAACATTCCTCGCGTGATTTCACTGAGTAGTTCACGGCGCTCTTTTAACACCTCCAAACCATACGATCAATTCATCACCTTTGATGCATTTTCGACCAGCAGAGATTCTGCCGGTTGTAGTTACGGAAACAAATTTCTACCACAGTCGGATAGTGGAAATATGCTTGCGATTAGTAATAAGCCCAGCGAAACGAATGTGCAGACAAGATCAGACCTGCCAAATGTGGTTTGTTGTTAATAGTGTGTTCAAGCAAAAGCACAGCTGGTTTGATGAAATGATCATGTATATTCTGAATAACAAATGAATGCATCTGCATATTTGCGGCCCATGCAGTTAGGTCCACCTAAACAGCAAAAGCCTGTTGTTGAGAGCATTGACAGTTAAGCGGAATGCTGGAAAGATTAGACCTTTCTAACTAAAGGATTTCTGTGCCGTTTATTTTTTAAGGTGAGTTAACCAGCCACATGTTTCCACTACTTGTGAAAGGGTAAATATTTTCCCCGAATAGTTCTACATTCCAAAACGAAATTTAGGTCGGTAACCCGCAGAACTAACTGACTGCTCTACACATAAGCTTGAATACGAAAAATAAAGCAGAAACTTTTGTGGTAGATCTGAGCGCTATACACAGTAAGCTAACAGTTCACGACTTGATACAGATAAAACGGAGAAAAATTTAATAAAGCGATTCAGAATGTTTCTGAAAGCTGAGTAGTTTCAGAGCTCCATCACACTACGTGAAGTTAGTTCAGATGGATATAATCTGTCTTGCTGCTGCAATGAGATTCTGAGTTTTCGTTAAAGTTGGGGGTCGATGAAGAGACCTACGGACGCAGTCAAATGAATAACAACCCTTGTTTGCACTCAATCTCTAAAACTCAGTGAACAGAGAATGCACCTGCGAAGAAAGAACGAACAGTTCGCAGCCTCTAGGAGAAGCACATATTTTGATTTACGTATTGTGCACACAAATGATTAGGAAACTTTCATTACAACGGGCTCTGTAAGCTCTGCAGAGCGTCCTCTCCACAAGATTAGTCGGAGTAAAAGACAATCGAAAGGAGAATGAAAGAATTTATCGTTTATAATCAGCAAAACGAATGGAAAGTTTGAGTTCGCCCATAGTCTACCTGAAGTGGAAATGCTGCAGGAAATGCACATTGTCAACCGTTCGAAACTGTCAGTGAAGTTTGTGAAATGAGTGTATTCAAAAGATGGCGATGGAGCAATATTATTGGCATTTTCACAAAGGGGATAGTTAAGTCAGAAGTGTCCACGTTCGTGACTTCTGAACAGTGCGTGCCGACCGAATCGTGAACGCCACTGTGATCAACAATGAAATGTTTTTCTTTGCCCTCAAACACTTTGAAAGTGTTGTCATCGTAAAGTTAGGGGGACTTTTTAGTGTGCACTACTCACGAGCATAAGGGGATGTGTATGAAAACACGCGTGCATTTTACTTTTTCTCGCAGGGATCCCGGTTTCAACCACTGTATGTATAGTTTCAAGCATAAAGTGTNATGTATCAACTGGAGACAAGCATTCAATCGTGTGTAGATTATTGCTGTATTCTCCATCGGGTGTGACTTCGTAACTCAGCTGGTAGAGCATTTGTCAAGTTTGGCATGCTGTTTCTGTCGCTGGTTCGAATCCAGCCGAAGTCCAGATTTTTTGCAATTGGGTCTCTTCTAAATTTATTTACTCGTTCACTGGACGATGGCAACCTTCTGGTGGCCTGGAAGACCCACACCGTATACTTCATTTTCAAGGGAGTGATGACTACGAGCGTGTTAACTACAAATCAAATACGTAGTCTCTCAGCAGTTATGGACACGACTTGAGAGCTTGCCATAAATATTTCATGTTACGCCCTGGTAATTAGCATAGGCATCGAAACGGCTTCCCATGCTAATTCAACCTACTTAAAGTTAACGGATAAGGGTCCAAAGCGCCTGATGTGGGTGAGACAGTACATGTTATTTCTGGGAATTTTTCCAAAGCCTCCGATACAGGCAAACACATTGTTTAGTGTATGATGTCGACGGTACTTTACTTCTCTGGCCCAGATTACCAGAAGGACCGATATCCTATTGTGAAGATCAGTGATATGCACTGTGACTGGCACACAACTAACGATTTATCTCGGTGTTCTGTTCTAGGGTCGCTATAGTTCCTATCGTTTCTTAGCAAACTGCCGTAGCATGTCAGTTCCGTGGTACTGTTATGCGTTGACGACATGCAAATGTGGCGAATGTGCATAGTATTACTAAAGGCAAACTCCTCAGAGTTACCTTGTCAATTTGAATAGTTGATACTAACGCAGTAGTTTTTATACGTGGTGACTCACATTAATAATTCTTCAGTCACTAAATGCATTTAAGAACGAACAACTACTCTTCACTGTCTGCAGGAAAGACCTAGCAACAGTCGTTTCGAAAAGCCAACACGCCTCTTGAGTTACTAGCCTGGTTGGTTCGTAAATTCTCATTGAAATGTAGTTTACCAACACGCATTCACTGTAAAATAAATATTCAAGCCTGTTGATCATTCCTCCCTTTGATTGGGGGAGTACAGCGTAAAGCAGCAAAGCATGTTTCAAAGCTTCAGTTCATTTCTTACTCAGAAAAGTTACTAGAACTAGGACGGTTCCACAAGTACTATCGGTTTGTTGAACGCAATCTCAGTTTGATTTGTACAATGTTACATCAGCTGTCAAATTCACTGAGGCATACTATTGTATTCAGCACAAGCGTTCATACACAGGTACATATTTGTTTACCTTCTTTGCGCCTGTAAACTTGGTTGACTGCTTGTTGTGAGCAGTTTATCACTTGATGGGCTTCTCCTGGAGTGTCATTCGGCCGATGATCATGCGTCATCTTTAACTTACGAAGGTTGAACAATACTGCAATTAATCGCGTGTTGTTCAGTGTATGCTAAACCAAAATCTCCCACCAATAATACTGTATTATTTTGTTGTTCAAACTTCCATGCAGAATTACAATGATATCTAAGTGAAAGGCAAGTGATATTGAACCAGTAATTCACATCTGGTACTCTCTTGCCTCTGGCACGGGGTTGGCCGGCAAACTTGACCCAGTTTACCTGGAACCATTCATTCGATATCTTTAAAATAAATTCCTACTAACTGCATTTTTCCATACAAATTGGTTTGTGGTTTGGACATTTGTTTGTGCCGCACGCCCACAAATTACAGACGTAGGCTTAAACGGATATTCCACATCGACTAAGAACAGTATGTTCCGTGCAAGGATACAAGCGGTCGAGAAATTGTGCACTTATGTTGTTGGCACAGTTGATCAGCTATCCGGCTGAATACCATCATTCATATGAGGAAACCCGAACAGTTTTTGTCCGGCTTTACGAGAAATTACACCGCAACTTTTCTAACACCAGATAAAAGGGTCCTGGTAAATTGCTTATTTCACGCATCGCGTGTCTCAGCTGGTGTTCAAATCCCACATTAAGTGCATATTCAAGACTCTTGATCTAGTGAATCATTAACGAGGAGATACATATCGTAACATGTTAGTAGATCTCTTATTTTCTCCAGTCACGAATGTTGAACGTAAAATATGTGAAACGTATGTGCGGCAAAATCAGAAAGAGACGTTCAGTCATTAGTGTTTGTAATAAAAGGACTGATATAACTTTCACAGCGGACAAAACTGCTTGAGACAAAAATGTGTGCATACAAAGAGCTAACACAATTTGCGCGTTGACCAACATTGCTATGAACATGTAGAGTAACTTTGGGTCCTGTTCACTAAATAACAATGAGGTCATGAATGTGATCGGTTATTGCAGCTGAGCTGGCCACACACTAGGTAGTTCGCACGTTCTGTTGCCATTTCTTCTGAAGTTACCCAAAGTACCAACCCCTTCAGCACAGGTTTGTTTGTTCTTCGTTCTATTCATGAATCTGTTCTGCCGAAACGAAAGCCTTTGTAACCACAATCTGACAGATTGCATGGGAGACGGAACATTTTGTTAGGTTGCGAAGGTTAAACACGACCTCAGCGCTCCTAGATGAAAGTAGCAACTAGCAGCAGTACTCAGCTTGTTCACAATCGTAGTCTAGAGAAATAATCTATCTTGCAATCAATTTATGAGCTCACATGCAATTACGCTGGTGTCCACATGGTATTTCCGCCCTCAAATTCGTGCCGCTGAGCGTGTGCCTGGTCCTGTAGATAATTGCTGAAATCTACAAAGCAAAAAGATTTCTTCTTAACTGGATTCTGTCCGTCTGCTTATTGTTGTGATCTACTTCTATATGTTCCGTTAATTGTCAATTCAACGGCATTTCCTACCTGTTCTTACATTTCAATATCGACAATCACGAAACAACGGTTTCTTGACAAAATAAGCGTTTGTAACTGGGTGTCAAAGAAACACGATGAACATTCGGCAATATTGTTTGTTTACTGATAGGTAATCGATGATTTTTTGATGACTCGTAAATCAATCACAACTGTTCATCAGTATCGTATACCCACTTGTGTCTAATGTAAGGTTCGTAGCACAGTGGTCAACACGGTTGCTCCATGAAAACGTGATCTTAATTCCAGCCATGGCCGTAACAGGAACATGCACAACTGACGAGATCTAATGAAAGCGAAATTCAAGTAAGATGCTTCACTTCGGAATGGGCTGACTGAACAATCTCTGTGATATTGTTTACAGTGTGTTAAACGATAATCAAATTTGATTGCGGCCTTTGAATTCAGTTAATCACTTTAGCCTGCCAACCTTGAAAGAAATCACCGAACTGTTAATAAACCTCCTAAGCCCTGAAAGGCAATGGATATCTTACCTTCGTGCGCATGAAACTAAGATTTCAACCACTCCTCTCTTCGCGGCATGCTAAGTGTAATCGAGTCAGTTACTCAATCGTTTCTGCCACAGTCACAGATGTATATAGCCCGGGTTAATTGACCAGTTTCAGGTAATATCTGTCCTGTTGACTGCGTCATACATCCTGCCAGTTTTCATCAACTGACCAAACTATGTGCGTTATTATAGGTACGATTGACGAATTTTTAATTCATAGGGGGCATTTTAAAATTGATTTAAGCTTCTCTTTCGATCGATGGCATTAAATGTTTCTTATATTGCTCTCTTTAAAATTAGTCACCCAAGCGAGCAGGTTAAACCGCCAAAAACTTAAATACATGTATTCCAGGTCTAACTTGATAATCGTGACTTTGGCGGCCACTGGGTTATCGGTATCTATATTCGTTTATGAAGTATAATCACCGCTTACATGAGCGTGGGGCATTTCTTTCCTCGCCTGACTTACTCACGAGAGGCCACTTGAACCTTGGCGCTGATCTACGTACTACACTGAGTCTTAGGTAGAAAGGCAAACGTAACTCGCAAAAGATTTAGAATTCATCAGGTGCAAACGTTTATTTCATGAATAGGGCAGATTTGAACATGGTTTCGTAGTTGAAGGTATGTGTTACAGTCAAAATGGTGATAACCAGCTGTTTTTTAAGGGTCAGTTCATCCTAATAGCAGTCACTGTTGCCTTCGTTCATAAATTTCATGATCTTCAACCTCCTTTCAGGCATGTGTGCTCTGTTTAGGTGAAACTCTGGGGCATGTATTGAAACACATGCGTTGCGTCATTCTACACACTAAACCATATTTTGTCGTTTGCATCTCTATTTTAGGGTGTCCCAAAGCTAGTTAAACATTTGGCAACAGATATTTCATTTACTAACCTTGTGAATAATTGCCAGACAATGACGTGTTGCCAAACAGCCAAGTTTGCAGCCGTATGAATTCATCGTTCTTGTTTTTAACAAGTTTGCTTTGGACATCTCCTCACTCCATAGTCGATTTAACGACCATTTAACCCTGGTAGTTGTGCAATGTAAATGGTTGGAATGTTCATAACTGGTTTGCACGCATTCCGATTCGGCAACTCGTACAATAAGCAAGCATGAAAAAAACAAGTAGGCTGCCTTCCGGAGGGTTTGCATTCGGTCACGTTTTCCAATGAAACTTCCACGCTGGAGATCACCTAATCAACTGATAGAAAATAACACTTGCCTGCAACGCACCGACGAGTGGAAGCTTGAGTCTTATTCAGTCTGCCGTCAGCAAATACGATTGCGACTGAAGGAGAACAAATTAAAATATGGAGTGTACGCACAAAAGCGCTATAGTTTTGATTGTATCGGAATTGAGGTGGCCAATCATAGAGTAGTATACACCGATGTACTGTTTGCAAATGTAAGAATCCACGATGAATAGCTGTTCTCAGGTGCTGTTCGTTAAACGATTACAATTAATAATCGCTGAATATTAAGCAATGAACATAACGGATAAATTCTAAGATAACTACTCACTGTTAAATGGTTACGAAAATTAAAGTTGTGGCAGTTGACCACTGAAATAAGGATTCATCAACAACAATATTGAGTTGTTTGTATATCCGTGCATGACTGTCAACGAGGTGAAGTCAGGTTTTGAAAACGGATAGGCCCTGATGAAAATTCAGTAAAGCAAGTGTCCGTCAGCACGTTCTTGAGAAATATTTGGGACTTGCCACCGGATCAGCTTGTCAGGTTGTCGGGTGAGTTAGATGCTGCCTTTCGTGAGATCATTGGGTACAATCAGAGCGTATGATAGAGGAGTAATATTTCACCCAATTGTATTTTCGGCAGACTCAAGAAAGTGCTTAATCACTGTATCTCAAACAGTGCCACATGAGAGTTCCGATAGCATCCGTCGAATGGACTATAACTGCACATCTTGAACGTTCAACCATCGGGAAAGCCCTTATAAATAGACCGGAGAACGCTCAACTAGCTGCTGAAAGCAACCAAAATTCATTAAATCCATTCAACCAGCAATTTAAGTGGACATTTGTCGAGTGTTATTCAAACACCCGCGTAAGTCTTACCCCACCGATTGTGAACATGCTACTTGGGTGAGATCAAACGGCGTACGNCAATGCTCCTTTCTCCATTCCAGTGTCCGAACTAAAATCACTATTACTCCTGTGCACACATAATGTAAAAGTTCAACTTTCAGACGTTTACTTTCCGGCAAGTGGACGGGGTTGCAATGGGCAGTCCCCTGGGTCCATTCCTAGCTGATTTCTTTATGGCTAAGGTGGAATCTACATTATATGAAAGCCTGTCAACGCCAGTACTGTACAAGCGTTACGTAGACCATCTCTTAGCTATTTTTCGAGAAATCAAGTGATTTGAACGCGTTATTCTCGGAGTTGAATAACTGTATATCAAACCTTAAGCTAACTAGAGAGAATGAAGCAAACTGCCTTCCTGGAAGTTCTAGTTATCCGAAGATCAGATATCATGATAGGAAGGATCCATTTACAGAAAGCCTACCGTGGACAGGACAGTATATACATTTTGAAAGCTTCTGTCCAGTGCAATATAAGAGAAGCCTAGTTCGAACGCTTTTTCACAGAGCGCGGAGGCTATGCACAGATGACAATCTACCACAAGAATTAAGCACACTAACAGATACGCTGCGGGCCAACGGGTACCCCTTGCAATTTATCAAGAAGTATAGCAGTGTCATTACCCCAAGGATACAGGAAACAACGGTACCAAAGAAGATGGTGTACTTAGAACTCCCGTTTCTAGGTGACGGCTGGTCAACAATGACAAAAAGACGTCTAACAGCTGCTGTATCCAGATCTTATAACGCTGTAAAACTATTTATAATACAGCGAACCTCGGCTATGAAAAACGGCCCACGTCTGTCACATCCCATTGTTTATACAAATATTCATGTAGTTGCAGTATGAGCTACATAGGGAGGACAAACCGACAGCTAGCTTCTCGTATCAAGCCAGCATGTTCCCAAGTGGCTGTAGACAAATAGGAACGCCAGGCACGTGAACAGAGACCGACCAGCGACATCACTCTCAAAACGCTCAATCGCAACAGGATACAGAGATCAAGGTTTGTAACGCATTCTCTGTGATTTTTCGAAGCTACCGGAAACGCATCCTCCAGTTTGCTGAGGCTTTGGCTATCAGACGTCATAATCCCCACCTGTGTGTTCTGAAAGTCAAATGTTCTTCCAAACTGCTCAGTTATTTCCGATTTCATGGATACTTTATCAGAACAAATGAAATTGGATAAGTAACCAAGTAGTTATCTGAAGTTGTATATGAAACCAACTTACGTCACCTGGAAAAGATGAAAGTGACCAGTCGTTAACACGGTTTTCACGTCCAAGGTAAGCTGGTGCCGACAAATTTTCAATCAAGTTTTGATGAATATATAGATTCAAATACATCAGTGCTTCAGGACATTGAGAAGACAGCGTGCACTTATGCATAACTGGTCGCCCATAACTGCCGGAACCGGACTTGTTATTGCGAGTCTGCTGAAATGTCACACCTGAGCTATCCAAACCCCCGAGAGGTTTTCCCACTCATTACTTAATGGACGGCCTCTTATCGAGGGCAGGGAAAGGATTCACAACATTTCATGTGTAATGCACGTTCTAAGATTACACATCAAACTGTCGACTAATAACTGCCTTTAATAGCCTGCAAGATATTGGAGTGTCTGTTGCGTGCTTCCATGTAGGCGGTGGCAACCGAGCTCAACGTACTTAATGGAGCATGGAGTGTGGTTCGCAAGCAACATCCAGTTTTTCGGGACGTGCTGGTAACATTCTGTATGCTAGAATAAGACCGCTGACGAAGGGCCATCGTTTGAAAATTACTCAGATATCTTAAAATGATTGGACAGCATTGTTCGCTTTTCACTGTAATAAAAACTCAGCAACTATTGTTCCTCTGGGCAATCGCCCGATTGATTCGTGGCGTACGTTCAGCGAACCAACAGATTTGGACTTTCCTGACTATCAGCTTTCCGTAAGAGTCTATCATAGGCCCAGCGTTGTTTGCTTATTGCGTCCCTGACCTACCGTGCACTGTCACTTCAACAATCCTACTTTAAGCTGATGACATCAAATACAGCGACGTACACAGGACTTGTATTATGTGGATGTGCCTCAGAACGGCTTACTCTGGTTTACTTGACGATCTACATATGACCAGTTACCATTCAGTTCCTTTAACTGTACAGTCATTCCAACCCAACACCAAAGCCCAACTGAATACCATAAGAGTAGTTATAATCGAAAGGCCTCTGAATACAGGGCGGTCATTTTAACACCAATGACGACAACTTAGATAGACCTATAAGTTATGCAGCTGTGGAAAGATAGCTCCAAATTACATTGAACGCAAAAATTTAGTGGTGGACGCAGACGGTGAAATGCACTTCGGCAGAAAGTAGTGTTTCCCATACATGAACATATCCCGGGTGATGGTGGCATCTCAGAATTCTCGTTATGTACATGTGATTGCCTGTACTTGAGATAATACTGGAACATACATCATCCGTATCGGTCTTTCAAATTCACAATTGTTAAACCACCCGTTTCTCTGGTACACAAAACGGCCTCTCCGTATGATTTCGACGGAGAAGTCGTTGGATTGGAGACCAACTATGACGTTGTTCAAGTGCCCGATAGCTGCTGTACTTTATCCGGTTTCCTGCTGCTTTAATTGGTTGGTACCAAACGCCAGACCGCCCTTCAAGAAAAATTTAGCATTCAGTCGGCCATGTTGCACATTGAGGGACGCTTCTGCGTAGTCCGAGGTCGGCTATTCAGAGGTGTTTGGCATAGTCCTCTTGTGTGTAATATTTGACTATCTACATGAATTCATTTTGCGGGTTCAAAATCATGATGAGCTTCATCCGGTGCATAACACCATGCTTTGTATCGAATTAAATGAGGAGCTGTAGACCAGTGGATCTGTGGTATGTAGAACAGACAATTGTTGGACTGTTCACCTGCAGCCACCATTATTACTGGTTGTCATTACGGTCTAATTTATCTTAGTAATGTATCTTAGTATATATATGGCCCGAGTACACTTGCAAGCGTCATCGCCGAAACGACGATGAGAGTTTCAAAAGTTAGACGGCGTGTTTCTTGGGGTGGAATGCGGTAACTAACAGCTGATCTGCAGCATGAAGGATTACTCAAGTACATGATGGGCGCAGTTAAATTATTCTCAGTTAGTGTTATGTATGACACATGCTGATGGAGGTTCTCCAACGTGTCTAGAGATGTTAGTGCGAGAGGAAGTTTGCTGCATGCGATTGAGTGAATGCTCAAAAAACACACGCGAACATTACTCGCCGTCTGTGTTAGCCTCCTTCACCGGAATTTGGGTTTGTTTATCAATAGAATGAACGTGATATTTAGCCGAAAGTACCTGGTCCGCGGCTGTCAACCATGCTATTTCCCAGCGGGGTCTCATATGGCGCAGTAACTAGCAAAAACTGGTTCGATACAGAAAGATTTTTGCTAACGCCTAGTTTCTTCTGATGTCGTGATGCGCTAGAATACTACCGTTCTGAGTTTGCCGTACGAAGACTTATCCGGCATGGAGTCAAACAGATCAAAAACATCAAATACACTACCCGTGGGCAACTGGGTAGCCAAATAGTAAAGTCTGGTGGTAGGGGAAGTACTCTTATTAAACCGGAGGGAAGCTCTGATTTGGGTTAAACAAACCAGATAATTTTTGAATGTTGAATTTAAGAAATTCAAAGATACTAACGATTTCAGAATGTGAACTGATGTCACATTCAAGAAGCATTGCAAATCAGTGAAATTTCTAGGATTTTGAAGAGAAACAGGGAAAGAAATTAGGTCGACGTATTACGGATAAATTAGAACAACCACGGGGCCATCAATTATTGTGGTATATCTGGACGTTTAATCAATTAAGGCATAGAACCTTCATGCGTCGTACTGTTACCCAAACATTGCAACGTTTCATAGGGGAAATACGGCGAGGAGTAGTTATACTTACGACGATGAAATCCTACTGTGGAATACTCTTCATATCTTTACAGTCGTTCCGACCACTTCGCGCAACGCGGTTTAAATAATATTATTGATTAGTGTTTCTCCTTGGTTGTTTTGCCGAACTACCCAGGAAATCTCACCAGTCTGTACGATATCATCCCTCTGTCAGTCATAGTCGAGTACCTCTCGAATTTCCAACGTTTTCCAAAATAGCTCAACTCAAACGTTTTTTGTTCGAAGCCACCTGTTATCTAGGAAATTTGGAAAGTACATCTGAGTGTGGAGGCTGCGGTTAATCTGGAGTGTTGTTCAACTTCAGGTCAACTAGTATCGACGATTTATTCCCATTGAGTGCACACTTTAAATGTTCAAGGAGATGTTGGCATCGGAGGTTAAAAGGCAGTTTTACCGCGGAAGACGTTTTCTTACGCAACACTAAGCTCAGTTTCATAAATTGCGACACGGATGTTCATCCTTTTCCGTTCCTGGCACCATCTAAGAACAAACCATAACCGGTGGACTGCAACCGTTAGCTCTTTGCATATACGGAATCAAATCAATTGCAATACGATGTGAATTAAAATTGGACCCAATTCACTTGCTGCCTACTTTCATTAGCTACTTCGTTTTATTTTTCTTAATAACGTGAATCATTCAGCTCTTAGTGGTTGGCCAGAAACCAAGTAAACTTCCACTCCACAAGTGGTCGATTGACTTACAGTTGGGTCGTGCGCAATTCGATCTAGTGCGGCCTATGAGGAAAGAAGGTGAACCAGTTAGAGGTAGGAGTTCACGCACCGTTCTGCAACTTCAGTACTTGCAGCTACATGATCTAGTAGACAAATGCCTGCAATAAAGTCTGACACCTGTTTGCTGGTTGTGAGTTTGACTTTCTCGGCAAACGCCTTACAGGTGACGCCCAACAAGGTCGACATAAGTGTTCATCACCTCGCTGGTGGTTACGGAGACTACCTTTTCATCCACTATGTAACCCGCGTTT
>LOND01003432.1:0-17998 GCA_014220965.1 Paragonimus kellicotti | reverse complement strand
AAGTGTTAATGAACGACTGGCATCACTAGACATGAATGTCTATCAGTTGAGGTCACTTTTAATCTGCCAATCCACATTTAGATTTGAATTTATTACCTCAGTTTCTATTGCCTGGTATGCTGCACTCAACTCAGTCAAGCAGATCATCGTCTGTGCTGGTCCAGCAACATTTGTGGTCATGTTACAACGGCGAATGGTTTCTTTCTGAAAGCCGATGAGTGCTTTTATCGCTGGGAACTTAGACTTTTATTTCCCCACCGTTTATTCAGATCAGTATCACTTTAATCCCATCAACAATGTAGTTGTAAAACAATCCACGTTATTCAAGGCTTACTCAAGTTCTTGCCACTTGCCAACGAATTCTTCCTGACATACGCAATAGTGAATATCCACTATGTGATTTATCGTTAGTTTACTCTTCAGGTAAATTACATCAACTTTGATCGTATCATCTTGTCTTCCCGAGTGCACAGATGATCAGCGCGTGTTAACCGATGCTCACAGGAGATTTTGAGTCGTGGATAAGGGCAATTGACAATATCTTGCAGGTTGGCTTTGGTGTTGATTATTTCCATTCAAGGGCCATAGAGGTGATGGAATGTTGGCCGTAGAGTCACTGTCGTAAACACTAACATCCGTTTGTCAACGAAATTTCACAGAGTGCTGGAACATAATGTTGAGAACAAGGTCTCCCAACTTATCCAGCTGTTTACTTCAATGCTCTACTCCTCATTCGTCAGCTGCTTTAGAAAAGATCACTTATATAGAACGACCACTTTTATTTGACCCCCTGTGGCGTCTATGAAATGGCGTCTGGTTAAATAAACATTGTTTTCAACTGGGTTCAAAGTTTACTATGTAATTCTCAAGGACACTTATGTACGCTCATAGAGTCGCCCGATATGGTCATCGCACGGTGCAATTCATAATGCCCAAGTGGGCTGAAATAGGCATGATAATTTCATTGCTGACTGAACTTACCAAATAACGTTTTTATCTTTAGCTCAAGTAACCATGTAATTTTGCGTGAATTTCAGTGGTTAATATTTAACTAATCGTTTTGTGTCCGTCGTATTGTTTATCCAGAACTGACAGCTGACGCTGATGATCACTGCGCAATGGGATTTTTGTAAACTGGTTGTTCCGACTTATTTTTATCATCTTCGATCAATCCCATTTGAATGAATTACACTGAGGCTTGTCTTTTAGGACTGTCATTATTTTCTATTCCCTGGAAAATTTGCTAGCTGAGAAAGGAATGCAATAAAATGAAGGAGAGAAATTCGTGCGATTCGTGAAAACGACTGACTGGCACTCTTGTTGAATGTTTGATTAACTTTTACGTATACTGATTAAATGCTGTACGAAACGTGTTTGAATCCAGAGCGTCTAGTTTTAGACCAATAATTTGCAGGAATAATTCACGTTAACCAGACTTTGAGGAACCTCGTTTGACCCATGTTACTCCACTGACATAAGCTTGAAAAGAGAGTTTTTTCTACAGGTTTAGTGTGATTATGAAACGGCGATCAAATGCAATATGCACACATGCAAATTCCAGTTAAATTAGAGACGATAATCTCATTCTGTTGGATGCTGTTACGCTTTTCGGACGTAGCACAGTACGATCTTCATGCAATCTGTAGTCACTCGTGCACAGGTGGGTTTGTGCGTCAAACTTTGTTTAGCATGTGTATTTGTAAAGTATTTCCTATTTTTCAAACCAACGATGTTTCATTTTTATACAACAACGCCTTCACATCGTGTTTGCATGTTGTTCAAATTGACTAAAATGACCTTGCAATAAGATACAAAATTTGTGCACATCGGTCTGCTCTTCCTTTTGTTTGCGCAGTCGCTTGACGATATTACAAAGATCCTTCATTCATTTTTTTTAGCTCAATCCTACTACGAACTTTGTTACAGCTCTGATCACGCTTCAGCATTTAACAGCATATCCGTTTTATCTTTACTTCCTGGAGACAAGTAATTGGGAATGGTGTGGTGGTCCTCTTGCTATCTAGGAACGGCGAGAATCAAATTCATTGATTATCCTAACTTGTTTCCATTCTGCCAGTTTTTTTGTTGCATTTATTCATTTTATTGTCACTGATAATCTAATAAGGTTCAGCTGCATTTACTTAGGCTTCTCAGTAACTCGTTCTTGACCACTACATATTTACCTTAAGTATATTACGGAATGCAGTCACTTTTTTTCTACCAGATCATCTGTATTCTTGAGTCTGTCAAGCACTGCTCCGATCACGCTCATTGCTTGTTTTCTGGTAACGGTTCAGAATGAGAAAACAGACACGGATAAAAGGATGATGCTTTTCGCAACCAGTCTAATTCTAAATGATGCAGTATACAAAGTAAATTAATTCAGTTGTCTTCGATGACAGAAAAAAACTTTTCAGAAAGAATGCGCAAAACAGTGGCATCAAATTTTTTAATGTGTACTAAGAAAGCTGCACTGTACAACCATAGCCAACCACTTTTCACGTGCAGCGGTTTGCTCGTGTTTAAGAGAGGCCGCTCTTGACTCATTCCCGTAAAAGTATCTCTAGAAGGAACTACTATGTAGAACGTAAGCAAATTTTACGTAGTAATTCATTAACTTTTTACAAACCACCTCTTTTAAATGTTTATAGCATTTGTACTGTTATATGGACGAGCCGAGAATCGATATACTTACTCATCAAAACGAACTGTTGAAAAGGTCGACACATTGCTGGCTGCTTAGTTACCTTCCTTTATACATCAATGTTCACAACAAACTTTGTTTGAAAAGTTCCTGGGAGCCACTTTTCTCATACGTTCTGAGACGCACCTCTCGAACACTTATTATCATTATTATTTTCGGTCTCAGCATCCTTGAAGACATCATCACAACAGTGTTTTGAGAGGAAAATTCTTCTTTTGGTTTCACTTCAATCGCGGTATAGAATGACGTGAACGTTTCACGTAGAACCAAAGGACAGATCAACTCTGATGTCAAACCTCACAAACGTTGATTGAAATAGTTGGCTTGGTCAGAAAAATAAATTATAGGTGATAAACACGAATTGGTTTGAAGTTATCTTGTATATTCCTGAAACTAGCATGCATACATGTAATCAAGCAAGACTGAGAGTAGGAAAACTACTATTAGTCGATCAAACAAATACTCCAAAATGTCTCACGCTGATAGCTTCTTACTTGAAAACCTTTCTGTTTTATCGTGTTAAGCCTGATTATTTCGAATGAATCAAAGTTGTACATCAACTTACGGAGGTTATCACCCGAAAGAATATATGAATCGCTTGACTGTCCATAAGCTTTTTATTTTGAAGTTGTGCAAGACATGTAGTGTCAACATTCCCACAGATTCGCCGTCAGTCTCAGCGTGTCACAAAGTTACATTGTTGAGGTTAGGAAGCGGGTGTTTGGCACTGATTGTCAAAGCAAGTTCTTTGTTCAGTCGCTACATTTGCACAGACTTAGATGGTTAGGTCATGTACTAAGGATGCCAGCTAGTCGTTTGCCACACCGAGCACTGTTTGCCGACGCTGCGGCCTCGCGACTCACAGAGTCGGTGGCTTGAGACGTTAGGTGAGATGGCGGCTAATCGAGCTCAGTGGCGTGAATGTTGTCGTTGTTTGGCCGAGTTGTCTGTGAAGTGAGTGCACTTAATGATGCGGGGCAGTGAAAGCCGTAAGGCTGTCTTGCTGATGACGCCTTACTTTCACTTACAGCTCGGTTGTTTGTTTGCAAGGTGTAGGCACCTTGATGTTGTATGTCTGAATATAGACGTAGCTATTTACTAGTTAGATCCCACTCCACTCACCTTTTTTTCTTTTCTCTTCCTATATAGGTTTTTTTCTTTTTCGTGGTTGTGTGGCAGTTAAGCATCAGTGTGAACCACTGATGTATTGCTGTCTATGATGATGATGATGATGATGATGATGATGATGATGATGACGTGAATCCGCCTAGTGGTTCTTCGAAAGTAAACACGTAAGGAGAATTGTGTTGGTGAATTTCGGCAGTATCGTCGCATACACAACACTGATCCATATTTTAGGTTTGCTGCTGCCTGACTGTGTTGTGTTTCGAGCAATTATTTTACAGCTGGAAACTCTGTGCAGCGTAGGGCGCCGTATAAGTGAACTCGCGAATAAGATGTTTGGCAGACCATTTGTTATCAGGTTGTTACAGTCCATCCGGTTCCAGTAATTTTTCGCTCTTATGATATCTTTTTTTACACACACATGCGCACCAAATCCAGATGAAGATGTTACGTGGAGGAATTTGTTGGTATATGAACGTTCGTTGATATGCTTCGTTCATTTACGATTCATCAACATCGAAAACTGTTCAACACGCAAGATGCATGGTTGGTGATTCACAGCACTGTCAGTAAAGTTTGCGCCCAATATTGATTCACTCCGTTGCATAATAAAATTAAACTCCATAAACGTATCGGCTAACGGTTATCTCTGTTTCATTTCGTGGTGAACGATATGAATCGTTTATATGGTTGGTAAGTGAATCTGAGACTGTGATCACAGCGGAATTTCTCCTAGAGATTTCACAGGTCACATGTAACCTCATAATAATTTTATCTGAAATAAACTAGCATCGGAATGGTGCTCTCCTGAAAACACAATGAAATACATAACGTTCAGTTGTAGTTACATATGCGGTTCTTTCATTGTGTGATTTTACGAATGTTACATTGTTACATAACAGTTTGCGACTTCCGGCATCAAGAAACATGAGCCTGAATGTAAGAAATTCGTTCTAATTTGGATAGCTAGAATTTGTTTGTTTCAAGATGAGGTCGATGGAGTTTTAATTATATTTGACTAAAATCTAAAACTTATGTGAATCCGAAGATCATGGGAGTTAGACAATTACCGCCCTATGAAATGGAAAGCCGTTGTATTGGAAAAGAACTAGCTTTATGCAAGAATTTTATTGCCCGTTAACCGCTATTTCAAAAGTTTGGTACAATTTCCGTTGACAATTAGAAACAGCCAGGCTAAGTGGGTAGCTCAGCCAACATATTGTCGTATCCATGACACAAATGGGGCGACGCGGGTAAATTTTGCTGGTAAACTTGAGGCTCGTTGTTTATCTCCTGCGGAGACCACACCAACGACCATTGGCGTTTGATTTTGAAAACTTATCAGACCGCTTCCACTATCACCCTGGGGAACAAAAATAACAATTAACTTCTCCGTGAGTGCAGAAGTGTGGCTTAAATGTCGAAAATTGTCCCACAGGATTAATATTACTATTACGCATCAAAGCGCTTGTGCGAATGTATAGTTACTAAAAAATGGAAACCAGAAACTTGTGGACACTTAAAAAAACCTTGGTTAAATCGCTCCTGGCGATTTAGGATAATTTACTCTGGAATTAGTAATCAACAACTCCAAAAGCATTGATTTAGGCAACGGAAATAAAAGTCACAGATGTGTGATTAGAAATTACAAAGCATTAATGATAGGAATTAACGTAAGAAAACTCTCACCGCAAATGCGACTTAACCAGATACTCAAATTACGCATCAAAACAGATAGTTCAAAAATAAGCATTCACAATCGTAATCGCGTGATGACCACTAATCCACGGGAGGTCGGTTCATTGAAACAGTTCAGATATTGATGAGAGTGTCGAATGCTTTCAAGTAAGGCAGTTTTAGTTAGTGTTCGTATAAAAAAAATCAGAGAACTAATATAATATTAGCACTAAATTAGTCACAATTTTCACTGTACCTAAAAGAAATGAAAGTAACTTCAGGACCGAGTCCAACCACAAACTAACCAACTGATTCAACAATCGACCTCGCAATAAACGTGTAACGACAAACGCTGCTAGCAAAATTCAACAAAAATAAGAACCCATATTGGTCAAAACATAGAGCGACCAAATGCGTTGTTTATGTGGACCGCTTACTTACTGCATACACGGCATTTTTTAATCTGGATCTCGCAAGCATTGAATACGCAAATGTTTTATCGCCCGCAAAGTGTACAATAGAAAATAGCATTTCAACCCACCGGACAAACGCCTCTGTTCTGTTGGAAATACCCCGCACAAAACCGAGTCACATCGTTTATCAGATCACCGCCAAATGCATTGGCACATTCTTCCTGGGGGTTAATTCTCAGTTCAATCACTTGAGCTCTGTCAACCACACTGCCACCCACTTGCATACAACCCCAGCCAACAACGTAGTTGACGCTGCCAGCTTCAGGGATATTGTCGCCATTTCCAGCTGGAGGTAGGCTGGCAATCGCGATGAATGTGCCGTCAATTGGTATTGGATTCCGAACCTTGATCAATGCGATGTCGTTGAGCAAGTTATCTGCATAGATAAACGTTAGGTGTACACTGTGATTGTGTGCTCGGTGATCACGCTCTTCTGTCTTACCGGAACTGTTATCTGTGACTGCAATGGACGCTTCTTTCGCGTTCGAAACTTTCACTGTAAGTTGTAGCTCTTCTGAAATACGTTTATCAGGTTCATTCTTGTACACTTCCACATCGTAAGATGAAAACATAGCAAAACTTCTATCTTACCGAATCGATTGTGGTATTCAAAATGACACCAGCCTTTAGAAAAGACATTGTGATAAAAGGATAATACAGTGAAAAGTCTGGTTTAGGCCTGTGTCTCTCAGTAGACGTAAAGACGATGAAGATCTCATTGATACAACTGGATGATTTGAATTTTCTGAGTGATTTCCTAACGCTTTCACCTTAAAATCGGGCAAGATTGATTTTCCAAAGGAATTCCGATCAAACAGTGGAAAACCACCAATTAAGATTCTCCTTTGAGAACCCCCTTGGGAATTCTGATCATACATGTTCATGTAACCAATATTTTTCTGGTGATTCGGAGTCATATTACGTCATTCCAGTCCAAGATTTCTGCCGTTTTTTGAGGCGGTCACAATCAGTCGATTGAAGTCGGCTTTGTGTATTAACTACCAGTGGCTCCCGAACTTGACCCTGCCCAATCTTCATAACTTTGCCTAACCCCCCGAGTGATTAGCTATCCCACCTCCCTAATTATTCGATATAAAAACCGCCCCAAATTACTGTTAGTTTAGTACTGACTAGCCAATATGTCTGCGCATACCATTCTTCGTATTCTGATTGCTTAGTTGTTACTAAGTGTGAGTCTTACCTAGCAAAACTCTTGGCTTCAGAGATCAGACAGAAAGAAATGACAACAACTAAGAGTGAGAGTAGTCATTACCAGGGCAGCTGCATCGCTGAACTGACGAATATATTTCACGCCTCTCCAAAACCAGAGAAAATTCGTCGTGAGCTTTGAGGCTGGATTCTTTTTGGATAACATTCCTCGTTCTGAACGATGCTGGACTTCGTCCTTCAGTCATTGTAAAAGCGTCAGGAGTTGTTGTTTGTCGTTGTAACTATTAGGGAACATACCTCTGTCATCCCTATGCTGCAGATACTGACGGTACACGAGTAACTGTACAATCGGTGTAACGTGACGGAAGTGGACAGTTTATCCATTAGTATGGAGGCTAATTAGGCTCCGGTTAGCTGCGGTTTACATAATTCTGCCACATTGGATATTCTGGCTAAAACGGCTCCCTGAATTTCCCTTGGCCTAATTGACTCGTTATCACATAACGACCGCAAATGCTCACATAGATCGCATCCCAGTATCTCCATAATAAGCGCGCACCAGCGGTTATACTTCAACCGTACCGCCCTCAAGCAAATCATCGACAACTTTTACGAGTGCATTATAAAGTACGAAGCAATGCATCTCAACTAAATTTTACTCGTCTAAGTTTGTTCCGTGGCAGGTTTGGCCGTTCGTAATCGTTGTACATGAAACGACCTGCGCCATGTCCGTGTACGGGTGTATTGTACTCTGTTACGATTGTTTGTTAACGAAGTGTTGATTTGATGGAATTTTCTCGTTTGTAACGAGAATGAATGCTTATTACAACCAATCGTCATTGAACAACAAGTAGACAAGTACCGATCACCAAATTCAAAACCAGATTCGATTGACTGTTGAGATGATGTTGATTTGTCGAAATTTAGTTGTGCTTGTCTGATCATAGGTTGTTGACTATTCGGACCACGTGATAGTCCATATCTGGTTCCCAAGTGAGATTAGTTACATTTACCTTTCCTAATTATGTTATGTTTAATGTCATATTATGTCGGTGTCTTCACAGCTGTCTTCAACTTTAACACCTGGACGAATTGACTTTTGACATCTTGGGGATTGTTGCACATTAACCATTCCTTCCATCAACAACGACCCGTTGCTCACACCTGATGGTGAGAGGTCACATTGTAGACTACGCATATATATATATATATAGATATACAATACATTGCTCACCCTTGAAGGCCTTTATCAGATGTAAAGTTGGGTTGATTGCTAAGCACGCTACGTTTGTCCATGACCCGTTCTCGTTGTGTATGTTCAGGTCCTAGCTGATAGCAAAAAATGTGAAATGCAGAAAAGAAAAGCTTGCTTGAAATAGAAATAAGACATTTACGTGTGACTATTGTCAACTCCATCCAGCAATGCCTTCTAATAAAAACAAACTTACCTCAACACTCGTTGATCCAAGTTGAACGTGCCAATATCGTTTATCTCGAAAGCTGTAATGAGGAATGTTTAGTCCATATGAGAAACAACACAGAACTGTTGACTAAAACACTTTGTGTACATTTGAGGGTGTAGAAACGATGCAGAAAGTTACAACAACAGAGAAGAACAACTAATCAAAACTGAATTGTCTATTTGCTGCGGACGATCGATCACCATTCGGAGAGCTTTTCTTACTATACTGAATAAAGTTTGGATAGTGCGTTTGCACTGCCGTACAAACAATTAACTTATCTGCTGCAAGTAAACTGGAAAATTGTTCAGTTCTTGGTATAACAAAGGAAAACTGTGCCTGATCATCAAGCACGTATCAGGCGCTCCACCTACCATGGCCACAAATCCATCGGATCGATGGTCAACCTGCGCGGTCAAACCAATGGACAAGCGTGACGTAACCGACCAATCAAGCCATCGCCAATTGACTGACCAGTGACCTAGTTTCTCTGTAATAAGTCTGATCGATATCTCGATCTAACTCTATTAACTCCTTATATAAGATGAATTATCGAAAACATATGTTCGCCTATATGTCTTTATTCTGATTACCGTAATGGGTATATTTGAAACGACGAGAATTTTGTGTTAATAGATCTGGACAATGCGTAGTTTTTGGCACTTTTCATTGCGTTAAAATTGTTAAATTTGTCACCAACCAACACATTATAGAGACACAGTCAGGTTCTGCAAACTGTCATATGCATCTAGCTGGGCCATAGCCAGGTGCGCAGCATAGAAAGATTGGATTGACGCACAACTAGTTGACATTCAGCACAGGTTTCCAAAACATCAACCATCTGTTTTCTCCATCAAGAGAATGTTTTGATGTGCTTAAATGCTAGCCTACCAACCAGAAACTTATTGTAGTTTACCCTAATGAGCGCTCTGGGGCAGCGCTGATCAGCCGTACAAACTTTCTAACAAAATATGCTCAGTCCTGTGTGAACGTCTAAAATTTCGACTGGACAAAAACTGATAACCTAGCAGATCCACTAAGGCATGTAGCCAAATATTCACACCTTGTTACTGAAGATAATGTTTCGGTATTCATCACGGTTGAGGACCTCAACGCGTGTAAAGGCAAGGTAACTCAGAAAGCTGGCCTCACTGAAATGCTTTTGTCTGCAATCCTGTTTTCAATTCGTCACAGCATAAACTGGTCAGATAGCTGATGAAATAATTAAAACACGCATGATCGTATGACGAAGTGCTCAACCGCAGGTATGACGATGCACAAATAGTCTGAACTACATGAGTTTCGTAGACTTTGAGTAGTTATTCACAAGCGTGCTTCTTTATAGAAGAAAACTCTTTAGGTTCATACAAGGTTAGAACAATGTTATATCAGAATCCCTGATAGTTGAATTTAAGAACTACCGCTTATCTTTATATTCAAATCAAACTTTGACACTGCAAAGTATACCGTCCGGATAGATGCCATGGAGATAGGCAGATGGTGTGTTTCAAAATGTGCAGGTATTTGGTGACAAAGTTAAAACAACTGGTAAGTAAACTGAATAGGGTGCTGCTTTACAGGGCGTATATTGATACTATTCGTTCAAACACCGAAGGTGAAAACTAGAAAGCACATTTGTTAGATCAATGTGAATGTTTACACCCAGAAAAGCGTAACGAATCGGAAAAGGTAGATGATGGCCGACTGCTTTTTGTAGACATTTAATTGAGTAACAAAATAAACAGAAAGAAAAAAGTCATGGACTGGATATTAACTAAACTAGGACAGAGTTCGTGCAACTTCCTGTACTAAAGCTTCATGCACTGTTTGGTTGAATAAGAGGCCTCGCACTGTTGAAAACTCACGCAGTGAATTGTTTCAACTAGTACTGACCTAATTCGGCAGCAGCTATACGAAAAAATTTCAACGAGGGTTCAACACGACCAAATTATAAGATGATTTGCGACAAATAATTCAGAGGAGGTCAATAAACTCACAAGTAACATTCGATAGAGACACCGTGCGTTGATCAGTTGGATAGCGCAAAGGGAAAGACTTTGTTCACACACTGTTTACATCGAAGTGAACAGCCGTATGCAGAACGATTCGAATAAACAGCGTAGGTAATACACCTGATATCTCAGTTCAGCAAATCAAAAATTCTATATATATATAACTGAAGATACGCGACATCCTAAGCTAACAGATATCAGAGCCAGCATAGAAACGGGGTTTATTCGTGTAACTTCTCATAGGTTGGGGTGTTGGAAGCAATTTGTCACTCATTTTGTCTGGACAGGTGCTTGTTCTGTTTTTGCTGAAATCAGTAAGTTCCCTTCCCGGCTTAATCCGCTGTCTACTCATATCACAAGGATGAAGAACAGGATGTAATTAGGCCGTGTCTATTAACCACAGAACGGTTTTCATTTATCCTTTCATGACAACTGAAATACCTGGGCGTCATTGTTACACACTAATCCAGGCACAATGATGCGAAACTGCTTTGATAAAAGAGATAGAGAAATCAGCAGGACGTTTCAGAAGACTCCTTGGATAAAATCAATGTATATAATCACCGCTGCTCGAATACAACCCGAGGTAATCTTATTAATATGTTGATTTTGAATACAGCTATTTGCAGATAAATGAAATGCATGGTCTTTCATGTTACAGAAATGATGAACACGCCGAAAATATCACGAGTGGAATAATCAAAACTCACTCTGCGTTTTCATAAAAACAATGGAGCTGCTGTCAGCAACCACTGGGTGGAAATCACTGTAACACCGCAGTTGTTCAAATTACTATTCTGGTCCGTGGCTTTCATTTGTCCGGCCCAAGGGACTTGGCCATCTGGCGCAGGCGAACCGTTGATCACGCGTTTCACAGTTTTGGTCCGCACGTTCAGTGCTAGTTCACACAATTGGATGTCAGACAAGGGAATGGAGAGGATGATTGTAATTAATATCGACATACCGATGTGGATGTAGCAAAGCTGTGTTCTCAGTTTACAAGTCCTAATACTAATCCAACTTGTATTATACACATGAGCTATTCTTGATTTGAAAAAAACAATTCGAAATCATGTGTTCTCATAGATCGTTGGTGCACGAGATAGCTGCGCCGTAATGATTATGTAGTTGAAACTAAGCTAATTGCGTAGGAAACGTCTACGAAGAACCTGTTGGTCTACTTGCAGATTGTTCGCTCCTTCGCTGTCAACAATTCACGAATTAATTACCGCGGTTACTCAAGCACATATATTGTCGAGAATATTGCAGCACTAATCCCTGAGCTGCCAGTAGGCGTTAACAACTTGTGCCATTCTTAAGAACTCGATAAAAGTCCACCAAAAAATAACTTATTGGAGCGCAACAGTATTCAAACAACACACAAGGAGAACAATACTCTCGCTTCGTCCGTTACGAACGAATGTCTAAATGGACACACTTTCTTGTGGTGTCAGATGGATTTGTACATTAATAAAGTTTGTTTGCAGAATGACCGCCTGTGTGTAAGAGAGACTCTTTTAAAAAAGTATGCCAGTTAGTACGCTTTCAGTCAACTTGAGAAAATAGGACGACCGTTTACAATAAAATATGGCTTACGGAGAACTCTCTTCTCTCTGATTATAAATGACCCGACGCAAGTAACACCAACACAACTAGAACGTTCGCAAGATATGAAGCTGCGTGAACAGTCGTTAATCTGTCGACAACTGGAATAAAACATTTGCCTCTCCGTTCATCAGTAGGTGAACAGTAAGTGTCCTACCACTAGGAAGTACGTTCATCACGGCAACAGAATACAAATAAAGAATAACTCATCGAGCAGTCTATCATCTGAAGCTTACCTTCAATTGTGCCTAGCAGTAGCAAACACCAGAGGTATGCCATGGGATATATTGTTGGAGTTCAAACTGAGATACACTTGTTCACTCGCACATATTTATATCGTCAAAGTAAGCGTGTTACATAACTGGCCAATCACATCGTCGGAACGGGAATGTTGCAATACACTGCATTTTCTGATACTAACTATCGACGGCAGATTGAAAGTATGTTGTTCGCTTGGTGTTCATGTACACACTAAGTACACAAGTTAAACGTGTTCACATTAAACAATTTGATATACTTTGTTATTGCAGCGAAATTGAGGCTTTTGTCGAACTGAAAATGGGTAAGTTAAATTAAATAGTTACTATGCGCTGTTTATTAGCCCCGGCCAATGTTGTCTGGATGGAACTGAATTCTTTCTAAAATATGATTTCTCGATTCAAACTGGACCTCCACAATTCAGTCAGCGCATTGGCCAACAAGACTGTTTGGTTGTCACCAACATCATGGTTCCATCCCGATTTATGCGAAAAAGGGAATTATTCTACTGTAAATTTTTCTTGAGTGAGTTCACATTTACCGATACAATGAATTAAACGTTCCGGTTTGTCGTTGTGTATTTTCAACCATCACAAAACAGGGCCTTCGATTCGAGATAATCGGAAGCCTTCCGTTTGATCGTAACCATGAAATTCGAAAGTTGGCTAGTTTAACGATGCAAAGATTGAGAACCATTTCTATAAAGATTAAAATGTTTATCGGATTACTTGTTGAACACTGCCCCACATTTCTTCAAATCTCTGTGCATACTGTGCGGAGAGCTTGCTTTGAATATGGATTTCATGTCTGCCAGAAAGTTGAAAATTCAAATTTATAAAATATCACCTTGTGGGACACAAATCTAACTAAAGTTACCCTTGTCGACAACGTATTTATACGCAGCGTGATCACTGAATGCTATCCGGAGATTCAAATTTGCTATACAAACAAAATCATAGCCATAAATTGTATCCTGGTAAATTCGTTACATCATTACTATTTCAATCATGGAATCGACCACAATCATGGAATCCTTATTAGGTATGAAAGAAACCTACATTAGAGAATGTGATTACCAATTTATCATCTAAAAATCGAAAGACACATTGTTCAGTATTAAGATGGATTGCTTCAGAAACACGGAAAGTGCCTGGAAGGATGACGCACATTTTCAGACAAATACTTAGGAGACTGAAACAGTTCGAATTTTGGAAGCCATATATAAATCATCGCGGTGTCTGAAAACGGATGATCTGTCTCGTCCATGGTTATTAGATCGAATTCACATACAAGTAAGGCAACATTTCAAATGACAGTTTTATTTAATGAGCTATAATACCGCAAAGATACTTACATAGATATTTTAAGCCAGGCATATGGTATAAAAATGAATTCTGCAAAAAAGTATGGTATTGCACACCACTTCATGAGTTTCAAAGGACAGCAACTCTACTTAACCATAAATTACGCTATCAGTCCCACACGTGAACTAGATTCAGACGAACATCTTGTTAAAGTTAATATGAGGTTTTGTATGTGCGAAATTTGCACGCAGACATAAAAGCTTGTAATACACTTGATAAATAAGCCAATCTGAACAAGTCCTGAATACTACTTCTAAGATTGCGTAATCCGTATTAGCTGAATCAAGACAAATATGACATGTTTGAGTTGTCTGAAGATGCAGTAGTACATATTTGAGGTATCTTGTTAACAAAATCCCCACACGTTAACAGTTCTGTTGTCTACAAACAAACAACAGCACTAGTTAACAGACGTTAACCCATCTGTCAGTTGTCCAGTTTACGCTGAACGACTGTCTTTCACATAGTGTGATGATCTAGTGTACTGCCATATCCAGTGTCAGTATTGTTAACCATCGGAATGGCTGTGCACAGGACGGTCTTGACCTGGACCTCCATGATACAACAACGTAAGAGTTGACGTTAGTCAAAAATGTCATTCTGTTCAGCTTGTCCATACAAGTTGATTGAAATATGGTTGTTGTTTTAACTGTCAGTTTTATACAGCTTATTCAGAGAGGTAACTGATAAAAATGCACTTAATTTCGCATAGACTGTCTGACTATCACTTGCAGTCGGACCAACGATCACAACGACTGACCCATTAAAAGTCTACCCTATAGAATAGTCTAACATATAACACGTTGATTAACACTCGTACAATCACGCAAAACGCATTAGCAACAGAACTCGCTGACTGAGATCTCAAATCGCGAACTGGAGAGCATATCATGGAGACAGGTCAAATTTATCAATTGCAGATGCTATCGATGCGGAAACATAACAAATAGCGAAATCAACTGGAAACGATTAGCAAGATCTTCAGGCGTGTACAATAAAGTATTTGGCAAATGTTCGAAAAATAATTCATTCGTTACCTGTTCACGTTTGTTGATTCACGATCTTGACATTAAGCCTACTGTCATATCGATGTGGAATACATACTGTTCTTCGTATAACTGTTACAACAACCTGGTAATCTGACGCTTCATCTGTATCACGCGGTTGTAAGTGAGAATTGATGAATGCAAAGACGTACGACGTGTAAGACTGTTGCCGACAAGGTTGACAACTGTATGCGAAACATTCAGTGTACTCGCGGTGTGGAACTTGAACATTCAAGGAAAGAAGGTTGGTCATCAGTTGTCACGTAGATTGAGTCTGAAACATTCGTGAACCAAACGATGGTTACTGATGAGCAGTAGGTGGTTTTGGTTTTCATATAGAATAAACATCACTCACAACTGATCACAGCTGTCGCATTCCCATAGACTTTCGAGTCGGCTCCTTCCCAAAAGAAGCACCAGACTCGAGTTTTGCTCTCATTAGGGCTTGTTAACAGTGCATATCCTTGCCACTGCCAAGACTAGAAATCCGGTCACGCTTTCGTGAGACAACCATGTTGACTGTTATGCCACTGACCTCATATTGAGCATGACCGAATCATCACACGTGAACGCTGAACCACCTTTGCTTGTGAGTAGTGATAAGGAGTTTCAGTTACTCTCTGTTAACTCAAAGCAATGACCTCTTGACTAGAAGGCCTATGGGGATGCAACAGCTGCGATCGATTGTGGGTGATGTTCAACCTATGTGAAAACGAAGATTAGTCATTTTTGCGCCCGCTTCCTTGTCGCTCTAGGAACACCACTTCCCCGTTGATTTCGTCAGACCGTTATTCACATATAATCTGATCTAGATTACACTCTGTAGTACCAAGTACAATGTATCTTCCGAGGAAGATTGTATGCTGCGTATGAAATAAGTTCCACCTTGTCCAAATATACTACATCCTATCAAGTGTGTTACTAACTATCATGAAATAAATGGCAGAAATTTTTAATGTGTTAGGCATTTTTTTGACACTAAAAACCGTTTTCCTTATGTTTGTCTACTCATAACAGCCGAATTACCGAGGTCACTTACTGCTAAAGATTCCGTAAATTTATTCAAATCTGTCAGTTTGCTAGGGCAAAAATAGTTTTCTGGCACTGACTGGAGAAATACAACAGCTATCACAAATGAGTTCATTGTTTTTGTCGCTTTCAATTCCCTGTGTGGGGAAAATTCACAGTGCATCAAGCACTCCTCGAACATGAGAACAGCGGCACGATAATTTTTCTCAGTGTTCATCGCTGGGGTCAATTTATGCGAACACAACTAGGTAGTATATTTCGGATATGCTGTGTTGTTATTGGCGTGTGTAATTGATTCTCAGTAGACACATTTTTGTACACTTATGCCAATCATTTCAGTCAAAAGTCAAAATAATTGTTGTGTGATTTCGTCTCGCCTACAGTAACAACGACAACAACACGGAAGACAACAGCGAAAAGTCGTTTCTCTCCGGAGTTGATGACTAATCAACCTGTGAAAATCATAATCTAGAAGTTCGACTGGTAAACGTTGCTAAGTCGTTGGTTGAAGTCTTTGCAAAGAAACGTGAATTTGATGTTACGGAAGAACTGTTAATCAGTTTCTGTGAATGTTTATCAACGGAAGCTTACACGTCTGTTTCACGTCATTAATTAATAACTGTTTGCCGTATACTTTGCGAACTGATACATGATACCTGAACAAGACGGTCAACATATGAGGTATATGTTAGTTCACTTATATTAGCAGCAATATTTCGCCATTGGTGTCTTGGTTGTTATCCATTATCCCATCTACCTAATCGGTGGGCTTGTTTTACGCCTTCTTTTTATATGAGTTGCAGATGCTGAAGTCTGTTAATAAAGAGATACGGTTTTTACTACTTGATTTGTAAAATTATAATAGCTCTTATAATCTTGACGTAGACTTAGATCCTATGGAAATTTAGACGTGTTCTTGAAATATGCTTTGATTAACTGACTGAATACACCTAAGAATGGTTACGATGAATGGGATTCAAACTCACAACCACATACACGAATGTTGATATCTCTTCCGATTTGTTGTCATGCTTCGGTGCTTACTAATGCTCGTTTAGCATTCTGAAATTTGACCATAGAGAGACTCCGTGCAAATGTATGTATGCAAGAATATTTTTCTCAACCCATCGGTGGAAACTTTTTACCAACAGCTGATAGTAACACAGCTTTCTCAACTGTACGTATTGGACTGTTTATCTCAGTGGTTACTGCATCACATAACAAATTCGAAAGCGTAATTTGTTGGAGGTCCAAGTATATGAGGTCAAGTTGAGCATGGCATAGTTTGGGAACACTCCGGTACCCCGGGCTCATGTACTGTAATTAAACGTTCAAACATTGAGGCTAGTGCTGTTTTGAATACCCTATAAACGAGAGTGATTATGCCGGGTACACTAACAGCTATCGCGACAAAGTTAAGGTAAAATCTTCTGATCTTTTCAAAGAGGAGCGCTGGTTATCCAAACGACCCATGATGTACGGGTCATTAGAAATTTGAGCTTATACCCCGTGAAAACATTCCGCCAGATTTTCATATCGCATACGTAAGACTGTTGAGGAGCGCACAGAATATTCTATTTTGAAAACCTATTTTGAGGTCGTATAAAAATCCCGTCCCCCATAACATCATTTTGTCGTTCACGATTATTCCAGTGCAAAGCATCTGAGTGTTATTCCCCAGATTCTAGAGGCAGACACTAATTCAGGTATAAAAACGGGCTAATCAATCGGCTCGATAGTGTAGATCCGGAAGTAATTACGTAAAAGCTATAGAGCTCTGCTCACTAGTTATCATGTTTGCATATATTCCATGATCTACCTCAACACATATTGAATCGCAACGGGATTGATTCTCTCCCATTGCTGTTGAGTAGTTTATGCGAAATTTAGAGGAAAGTGTACCATCAAAATTTCATGATCCAACTAGGATTTGATTGGGATTGTTCACTAATGACTACAGAAGCAATCGCGATCCATCCATGAAAAACAACTCTGTACGTAGAGACCTGTCGTTCAAATACTCCGGCTGTAATGAACTGTCGTCGGTGGAATAAGTGATGCAGCATCAAACTGGT
>LOND01003430.1:9221-46692 GCA_014220965.1 Paragonimus kellicotti | reverse complement strand
GATTTTGGAGAATATTTTACCACCATTGAGTTGTGTAAATAGGTCTTCTGGCACAGGAATTGGATAGTGATGTGCCTGCAAAACCTTGTTCAGACCCGTTGGGAAATAACCACAAAGTCGAATGGAGCCGTTGGCTTTTTTCACTGTGACAATGGGAGCGGCCCAAGAGGAATAGTTCACCTTCGCCAACACTCCTGTTTTCTAGACGGTCTAATTCAGCCTCCAACGCTGTTGTTGCTGAGTATGGCACAGGACGCTTGGGACAAAACACTGGCTTGCTTCCTGGTTCGATGAACAGCTGAGCTTTAACTTTTGTACATCTGCCTAACTTGTTTGTAAAAACATCGGGAAACTTATCTGGTAACTGTTGCACAAAATCACTATACAGTTTACTGGAGACTGCAGCCACGTCACAAATGGACAAAGTTAATAGTGTTATGTACGTCACAAACGGAATTAAACGGTACGTTCCACAGATCAAGTTTTTCTATCCAGTCTATACCCAAAAGATTTAGGTGATTGCTGGGAGATATGTAGCAAATGCCAGAGTCACATTTATCACGGAAACAGAAGGTACACGTTAACTCACCAAGAAGGGGAATCTGGTGTCCACTAGCGTTCTTGGCTACTCTGTGTGTGACTTGTACAGTGTCCACTCGAGATAATCCATGTTAACGAGAGATGATGTGTGATGATATTGGATGCTGTATCTATCTGTAGCGTAACCCGGTGATTTTCAATGTGAAGAGTCATATACTTCCGTCGATGAACAATATCACTTGTTGTAGTAAACACCACGTTGGACTGGCGACGTACACGGAAGCCTTGGGTTGATTGCCTGCAGTGTGATTCCTTGTGACCCACACTATTACACTGTTGACACACGTGTCGCTCGGATACGGCAAAATCGAGACGAGGTGCAAGTCTGTCACACAGCCAGGCAGCATTCAGCAGACGGGAACAGGTTTTAGATGGACGACTGTGTTGCTTGATCGGATCTGTATGTCTATGTCTAGGTGAGAGCGGTTACGATGTACAACATTGTGAGATCTGGCTTGAGATTACATTAGGCGCTATTGATTCGCGGCGTAAATCCTGCACTGAGAAATTCTGTGCACGAATCCAGTTTTGCTAAAAGACGCGTTCGTATATCGGCATCCTCTGAAGCTGTCAACCCGGCAACAAATATCAAAGCTTTGAACTGTGAGTCCGAGATCTGTTTTAACTGGAACCGTTCACACTCTCTGTTTACTCTACCAGCATACGTTACGATATCTTCCGTAGTGTGTCGAGAAATTTTCAGGCAGTTGTATCGGATGTTAAACACAGATGTCCTTTCACCAAAAATGGAACAAAGCTTTGAAACAGTTTCTTTCAGAGTGAAGTCACGAGACTTCTGTGGAAGAATATAGTTGCAATATTGTGCATGTTCAGCTGCACCTAATTTCTGCATTAAAAGGCGTACTTTGGCGAACTCGTCCAACGCGGCTGCATCAACTAGGAAAATGTCTTCGTAGCGCTGATACCAGGACGAAAATGTCACACCATTATCTGGATCATAATTAAACTCGTGGATGCTGGTTGCCAAGGTCTCCTTCAGTTTTGGTTCCGAAAAGGCGGCTGCACGTGACGTAGTCAGGGCGGTTAGTTGTGCTGTGAGTGACTCAAAAATTTTAGCATTCGTCTGCTGCTGCTCCAAAAAGGCTTGCTGGTGATGCTGCATCATTTTCTGTTGCTGTTCAATCTGATCCTGTTGCTGCTGCATTTGCCTCTGTTGTTGCTGTAATAGTTCCAACAATGCTGTTTCGGCCATCTCCGTCGCCAACTGTTAAATCGCCCCGCACGGGTAAGCAGAACACGGTTGGTAAGCCACCAAGTACAGAATGTATTGATTGGTTCGATGGTACAGGTATATAAGAGATGAATAACCAAAAGCAAACGATCAATAACCAACTGACGAATCGGTAAGCATTTGTACACGTGATTGGTTAGTTTGTTGCGTGACTTATCTGGCATAATTTAGGACGTCATTGCGTGGGCGTGTAAGCACATGACTGTCTGTCCGATTCCGATCCAACAGTCGTCCTAATAGTCTGTTTTCACCGATGAGTTTCGTAGATTTTTACGTGACCAAGTTCAGGAAGACCGACTGGGCGAACTTTATACAACAGATAACACTGTGTTCACTAGTTCGAATATACGCCTAAAATAAAACAACATCGAAGCTTGATATATGGACTAGTCTAAATGTTTTCGAGTCGTACGGTGCTCACTAGAAAGTGTAATACGATTTTTCCTTATAATACGAAACTCGTGTTATTACTGGACTTAATACAGGTATAGCAACACCAGGACTCATAATTATCCCATCTAACTGTAGATTCTTGTTAGTGATACTATTCAAAACATTACCGATAAATTGGTTTGAAGCAGGCAAGAAGATGACATGTGCTAGCCTGCATCCCGAAACTTGGTTGATCATACGATGACGCCGTTGTGAGACACATGTCCAGTCAGATATCAAGCAACCTGCAATAGCTCAGGCTATACTGTCTGGAGTCGTACACATTTACATTATTACTCCATTTTGAGTTACGAAGATGAATGTGTAGATAGTTTTTGCGGCGAAAGTGTCCAACCGCGTTGTCTTTGATTCACGGTGTTTCTTACCAGTCTATCACGCAATCGTAGTTTAAAATTTCAAGTTGAACATCACCTACAATTGATCGCAGCTGTCACATTCCAGAAGACTATTCAGTCGACCCCAGTCGGCTTCATGAAAGCAAGGCCGGAGTTCTAGTCCCGGCAGTGGCAAGGATATGCACTACTGACGAGCTCTAATGAGAGCGAAACTCGAGTCTAGTGCTTCTTTTCGAAAGGGGCCGACTGGAAAGTCTATGGGAATGCGACAGCTGCGATCAATTGTGGGTGATGTTCAACTTGAAATTAACCAAATCCTCGACTACTCATAGTTTAAAATGTTTGTACACCAGGTTTTAAACAGCATTCGTAAACAAATCTTAGGGAGAAACTGTTCTTAAATGACTGCGTTAAGGCAGAAACTAGTCCAAAATATGAATAATCAGTCACTTCTTATTGAAAGTATTTGGTTTTTAAAGTTTATTCATTCGAAGTTTACGTGCATCGTGCTGGAAAAGTTAAACGTGAACAACGGTGGAATTTCTGTTTCACGACTTAATAAACACCCACTGTATACGGGTAAACTTAAGACTGGAGTGTGTAAAGTTGTGTGAATTCCCCGACGGTGATTACAAGTTGTCATAGTTTAATCTTTCACTTGTTACCAGTGGAACAGAATAACGTGCAAATAGTCGGGAAATCAATACATCGCACATTGCGAATACATTTAAACAAATATAGGTTGGCTTATTCTTACTCTGTCTGAGACCGATGAAGTTAAGTAACGCACACATGACGGACAAGCTTAGTGGAAACAGAAAACCTGTTAGAAGCTAAGTACCTGCAGAGTCGACGGCAGTTCAGGAACAGTATTCTCACGTGCTTCGAAACAGCCACACACACATACACACAAACTCACCCGACATTTGGCGACCAGCGGTCGAAAACGCATAACTAATTTTGTGAAACCTTCCGAGTCTAATTGAAATGGTACCTAGCTTGTACCAAGACGTGCTCAATAGTCAACCAACTAATTATATTCACTGGACGTTTACGCAGAAAAAGAATGTTTTTCGTTAGTATCATTACAAACAGGAATATTAATGGGTCAACACAAGATTCTGTTTGATGTGGAAAGTTTCTCGCTTAACCGCGTACGTGGATTACTGATTTCTCGTGTGGGTTTCTACTTTCGCGAGTTTCCAAACCTACTTCGTCAGTGGTGTGCCCCTGTCTCTTGATATGAATATAAAAGTAAACTGCCGTGAAAATACATTGTGTTTTATAAAATGCCACGTTGCTATAAAACATTTCAAGCTATTTGCAAACATATTCTAGGTTTCTCGAATGTGTGCGAAAATTTTATTTTCCAGGTGCTTTCGGCAGTGGAATTAAGCAGAATACTGCCATCCACATAATCCACATAGGTCAGCCTGAGGCCTGAAATATACTAAGCATTTAGATCTTTGGAATCACATTCTACAACTTCGTCCGTGAAAAAGCTGAAGGGAGTAAAGGAAGTCAGATACTTCTGAGGAAAATCCCTAGGAGATACGAGTACCCGAAAATATTGTCCATTATTCATCACCCTGCAGACATAGTGAGCATACGATCACCTTAACATGTTCGCACATGCCTCCGAAACTCTTCTACAACAAAGACGGCTTCAGAGTCTATTACAGGTAACCAAATAAAAGATAAACTTCCGCCATAAAAATACCTACGACTGTTCGTTGCCTACAGGGTTATCGACGTTTCGAAACGTGATAAGTAAACTAATGACCGAGTCGGGATCTTGCCCGTTCTTCACGGATTTGACTATCTCCGGGTTAGGAGAGCCGACAAAGTGTTAAACCATTGGACAACTTGAACGCGATAGATATAAGACTGATGCAGCAAAGGATTTCCTATAGAATATGGTTCTTATTATGAAGAAGGGATTAACTGTTGACAAGCACCACCACATAGTATCCTTGAAAATATGAGGTGCTAGGGATTTTGGTCTGCGGCCTCATCATGCTTAAGTTAGAGCTTGGGCCACCTGGGTACCTCTTACTTCAGACGGAGGATCATCTGGAATGCGTCTGGGGTATGGACGCTCATAAAAACTTATTTTGACAGACCGCACATTTCCATGAATTGTTTAGCCCATCTGCCTGGCAGAAGTGAATGGTTGATGTCAGCAACCATAGTTTTCACCAATCGCATCAATGACATCTACTCGATGATCATCAAAACCATAAGCCAGTAAGTGCAGACTTATGATATTTCTATACTTAAAAGTTCTTCCTATCTTTTTCGATCTTTCAACCAAGTGATATTCACGGACCTCACGCGAGTGTTAGTCAGCTTATTTTTATGTTTTCGACCATGGTGGTCACAGGTAGAGTCTACAGAAATCAAGATACATGTTTAGAAGGCTAGTAAGCGTGACAGATATTCATTTCTATTTCAGGTACAGTATTTTCACGATGATTTTCTCAATAAACTATCGCAGCTGCTGCAGTATACCCTCATTGGTTACTTCCACGTGACTTGGTGTGTACAGTTTACTATCCTGTGTCACGTTGAGTTTTTCCCACCTTCTGCACTTACATGTCAGTTGACTGCGTCATCTTTACTTGAACATGATCCAGGAGTCACGGACAGAACTAGACGAGCACGAACAATAGTATTATACTAATCCACGTGGTTGTTCCAAAGTGCATTTCATGCTGCATCTGGGTGACGCCACCTGTAACCGACTGATACACGATGGAGTTTTGTCCATAAATTAAGTGCGCAGCGTGGTCTCCGTGAGAAACCATGTCCATTCCCGTGTTGAAATACAGTGGTTAAGAAGTAGAGATCACTAACTGCACAGATTTATAATGAGCTCATGCCATCTCCAAAGCGTTGTAATCTGACGTCATGTTTATGTCTAATCTACCGCTCTTATGAATAACACTCGCCAAATTCGGTCTTCAAATCGATTTCTACTGTTATGTTTTGGGATATTGGAAAAGGCATAATACGGACCACTCTCGAAAGCACCGTACGTTGGAGCTCACGCCAGTAGAATGAACGTAAAACTCCTTCCTTATTTGTTTTGACAGACATGTTTTGACAGACAATCGAATGCACTAAGTCTGACGGTTCACAAAACCGTTCACCATGATCATTTCGAGCAGTCGTGGCTCCGCTTCTGAACTCATTACAGCTCTCACACCGAATTGACCACAATACTCTGCCTCGGTCTCACCTGTGATCCTGAAGGAGAAGCGCCTGCACTAACTGTAATTTAGAGGTGAGCTCAAACGAGTGCGAGAATCGTAGGTTCGCTATTCTGAAACGCGGCAAACGTCATCTCTAGACATGTGACTTTATTCATCATAGCAACCTGCTGACTTACTTCAAGGAAAACGCGGACAGTTGAAGAGTCAACGTCTACTAACTGTCCTTGGCTTTGAAAAACAACTAAAAATGTAGCCATAGGCAACTAGAAAAAACTGGGTGGATTGGTGGAAAGCGTTGGTGATTGGCTAATACTACAAGCTTGAGAACGATAAACTGTGATAACTCCTGGTAGTTTATTCCGCGGAAGAGGTGTGAGTTGAGGAATCCCACCCTTAGCATCTGACAGGAAAGTCTGACCTATGAGACAACAAGAAACAGGGTGTTCTTGATCTGGTGATCTAAAGGTCCGACGCATTTGACAATGAAAGGCTTTTCTAGTCCAAGGAAACGACAAATAAGACGGTATCTTCAAATTGTGATTACTGTCACACGCAGTAAATGTGGCCTTTTTCCGGACTTGACACCAACAAGTTCTCGTTTTGTTTCATTTCCCTCAAACTTTTGAGTTGTACCAATGTTAATAGGCTGTGTCACCTACCAACATCAGAATTCGACCGAACTTCCTCTGCTATTTTCCATTTGACGTGTTGCTCAGCCTGCACACGCTCGTATCCACTCGAAGTGTTCCGTCTTGTATAATCCAGCAGTTCACTTGTTATTGCGGTGACATATCTATCGACAGAACAGATCAGCATCTACAACAAGAAATGGCTGAACATATCCCAAAGCGACTGATGCGCGTGATGACATAGCAGACGATGGCAACAGATCTCATTCATTCCATTACACACCATGAATCAAATCACGTTGCTGGCACAGTTAACTCGTTTGATGTGTTAGGGCTTAAGCGAAACTCACGATTGCTAGCGTTTTCTGAAGCAATGCCTACCAGTACTGGTCGTCCGCCCTATGTGTGCATAACCTGTTGCCCTGGGCAGTATGTCTGCCATCGTACTGATAACCGCTGGTCTCATGCAAAGCCCGAAGATTGGCCGTTGCGGCTATTGCTAGCCGCTTGCTCTACAAAATCCAATAGTTTACTCTCGTGGCCTGACAAAATTAAACGGAATACTAACATCTCATTACATGTCTTCTTTCATTAATAGCCAAAAATTGAACCGTGGATAGGTAAGAGTGTGATAATTCAACTGAGGGGTCGGTTTAATTGGGTGAAAATTATTTGACTCTTTAGAAGCCAACGAGGGATTTCGTCTGATGACGATGTTACAGGTCAAATTAAATGCCTGAATAAACTGGTCGCAGCATTTGTGGTTATGCAAGTCTGGGGGCGCAAATTTCGCGATATCGTGAGAAAACACTAATTATTGCTTTTACTAAATATCAAGTAAGCATTCCGCAGTTCGTTTTATCCTTATTTGGGTTCACCAGACAAAACTAGGTTGACCTGGTTTCGAAACAGAAGTCGTTCGTTGGGCGAGCAGGAGCTTTCGTCGACAAGACCAGGGGTCGCCAACTTCTGGTCCGTCACTTGATTTTGTCCGATCCACAGTAGCCGGATCTTCGGAAGCAGAACATTATGAATGAAAATAAAATGAAAAAATATGGTACGATTTAATGTCTTTTTACCACCAGAACAACGTGTAAGGTAAAAGCCATTTTCTTGTGAATTTTAGTCCGCCCTCATTACAACGTACCTATATGAATATGATTTTTGTGAAAATAATGAAATAAGTCTAACTTTTGGACAGTTTTATTTTATTGATATTTGAAACTCATTTCACTAGTTGGTCCCTTAATCGTGAAACCATAATTCAGTGATGTTCTGAAAACGGAAAGAAAATTTTGGCCTTCTAGTTAACCTGGCGCAAATATTCTCAATGTGTTAGTAACCAGTGACGTATTCAGTTGTTCGTCGGTAGCAAATATGATTTCCACCTCAGACATTCATTCTGTCGTCCATTCATAACGGTTATGAGCCTGGCCAGAAGGCCATGCGGATTAGGCTACCGCTCGTCGCGAAGGTGATTTAGCAGAGCCTAGAAACATAATAAATTACCAAGAGGGGTAAAGGCTAATAAATAATTGGCAAGGAAATGTAAATGTTAGAAACGCGAGCGAGCCGTTGACTGTGGATACCGTTTCTAACCAGAGTTTCAAGCAAACAAGAAGGCCCAAACCAGGCAATCGACTCCTATCCAGCTTACACAGCGGAAACAACTGGGGTTTTCATGTTTCGTGACCGTGCAGTTGCTTGACCCCCAGGCGGTTCTACCCAACTGTTGGTGATGTTTGTATACACCGCTCAGAGCGGCAAACACTTAGAAGGTATGCAGAGTTCGTGACTCAAACACCACATACTATGCAACGTGGCTAGTCGACCAAGTGACCGCGCATCGCGAGCGTTTGAGAATACTCTCCAGGGAACGGCCGTATTACTCACGCGATCAGTTTATTTGATGTGGGATAACTCGCGGAGACAAAGGTTATCAAACAACAGCAAGATTGTGGACGTGGTTAGGAACAGGCCACGTTTCTGAACTATAAAGCAAAACACGACGCGCACGTATAACATACCCCTCCTTTCAATGATAGACTGACGTCGTTTGGACGCCACGGGTGACAAAGGTTGGTAAGGACGGCAAATGTTTCTGTCATCCTCGCTGATATCACATCAAGTCTATTACAAGCCGAGCAGATAGCGCTGCATAACTGTCCACAATCTCGAACGGATCGCCTGCAATAAGGGATTTGAGAGTGGGATTGTGCCAATCTTCAAACGACACTTCAAACGTCGAAGGTGCAGAGCGCATTCCATGCTAAACAACTCTGCTAGTTATTTTATTGGGGTTAGACAAGATTGTGTCGTCCGCGTACGCTACGTCGGTCAATCTAATGACGGGAAGAAACTCAACACTAAGCGCAACTTTCAAATATGTTGTTCATGACAAAATTTAACGGGAATAGGGAGAGCGGACACATCTGGAGACCACTACAAAAGAAGTGACACAACCGACACAGGTGCCCATAAACTCTTACTATGCTTGCGGAGTGATTGCACAATGACCTTAATAGATTAACATATTTCTGCCGGACTTCTCTGCGAAACAGCCAGTTCCACAAAACATTACGAGCAACCTAAGTGAAGTCAGTCTTTAGTTTCCAAAAGACCACACAGTCGGTTGCATGTGAGGATTTCGTTACTCCAATACCCGTCTTTGAGTAAAAATCTTATTAGGGCACACTCGATCCGATCGGAATCCTGCCTGTCCTTTACCTATCCTGATTTCAGTGAACCAATGTAGTAAAAAGTCAGTAACTTGAACGAAATAAGTACTTGACCGATGTCTCTGGGTTGTCGCACGGACTTCGGATCTCCTTTTTTTGAGAACGGGAGTCACTGTTAATAATCGCGATGTACCTACCCCGTTTCCTGAATCGTTTGAGGAAGTTTTTTTTAGCTCTGATATCAACCACTCTATCATCCTTGAAAAGGGAAGGAGAGAGAAGAGCTGACTCAGGCATCTTGTTCTGTTTACAAGACGTAATTTTCGGGGTAACTTCTGCTTCCGACGAAGGGTTGTCTGGAACTCACTAACTGACTGTTCGGGCCTTATCGTCCATACGATTCGGTTGAGGTCAGCTAATTCGCTGCTACAAATGTTCAGCCTATCAGTTGAGTTGGCGCTACTGGTTTTCGGTAAGTGAACCGTATGTTTCACATTTTGCCTTGCACTGGCAGGACTCCTGGCACAACCACAAATCCGGGAAAACAAAACTGCACTATTCCCAAACGCTAAAACTCTCTCCACCCGTTTCGACTGTTCGACCAAGTGGTGCTCACGACCTGTGCGAAAGCCTTCAGTCAGCTCGCGGCCAAGTTCTCCACGACCGTCAACATATTCAGAGTCGAATGGAATTGGATGAGCGTGCTCATTAGGTTTGTCCACGTGATAGAACTTCAATTCTCGCAGTCGCAGCTGCTTAGGAAACTAGCTCTTCACAGCAAGTTTCCATGACTGCTGTCAATTGTTCCCAGGGCTTGTTGGGTTCGTTCACTAAAACTGAACTGAACAAGACGTTTTAATAGTGTTCCCTCGAAAGCTTTCTTCGTGTTTTCTTTGCTCAGATTCCAGGTAATTACTTCGTATTTACGAGTGCGTGATCTTTAGGCAAATAATACAAAAAAGACGGGTAGGCATATCGGCTTGATCCAAGTCCACGTGGTTGCTCTAAATTGCAGGACAATCTCTAACAGCTTGGTGCCAGTTGTAACTGGCTACCACACGACCGATTTCTATCCATGACTGAGATGTACAAGATAGTCTTCATGTGACAATGTTTCCTTTCTTATTGAAGTACGATACTTGAGACGTGTGAATAGTTGTATGTGACCTGTTTTTCAATTCTGTCATATAAAGAAAGACAATCTATTTGAGTATTTAAGGCCCCCACCAGTATGAGGATTTCGGCGTTTCAGCCTGCTTCAGAAGGTCAGACAGGATATTGCAGAACATTTTCTTGGCAGTAACCGAACAACAGCCCGTTGGAGCATGCTCTGATATAACGGATACACAAAGCTTTTCTGTTTTCCGTTAGCAAGTTTTATTGGATATACTGAGTCTAGTGGCGGACCAGCACATATTCATCGGTATCCAATCGAACAACTACTGCCCTGCTTAGAAATTCAATGTCACTCCCACTCCACCTTGACCGCAAGACTGATTCGCCTCTTCCGCAGAACTTGAGGGATCAGCGCTTGGATAGACGGTGAACTAGATCTAAGTTGGAGTGAATGGCGATGTTGGAATCGTAGGTTCGCGGGTCATAGCACACATTCAGTTGCTTTTCAAGTGATGTCAAACCTTAATATTTGTGAAGAAGCTTTAAAAACTGATAACTCTACGTTCTTGTTCATTTTTATTTAGGCGTTCAAGCTGTTAATGTATCGTGTAACCTCCCTTCAGTTAAACTCTATAATGGTTTATTAAAGAACTTGCTGCCGTTTGAAAGTTTTACCAGTTATACATCATTTCTCTAAGTAAATCCATCATTCTCTCAAGGTACTTGTTAATTCTGCCTTTATTCCGGATCACAGTAGACAAAGTAATGGAAAATTTTGAGGTAAAGCTACTTTAGTCCCTTGCATAATTGATTAGTTTCTGTGGCTCGCTGCATTGCGATGTCGTTAATTCTATCTGACGGACGGTTGCACGTACATCAGAACATTATTCCTTCAGGCATTGCTTGTGACTGAGATGATTAACCGCTGATAACCTGAGGTGGTTTGTGACCATCCACCTTACGAAGGTGTGAACAAATTATTCAACATTTTCTGGTTGCTAATGGTCACGGAGTGACCAAAAGACTGGAGTTGTAAGATTCGTGTTTGAATACCTTACTTCTTCTTCAAGAGTTTTATTGAAGAAGGTTTAACCACATGGCTGCATAAGCGACAGTAAGAGAAAATACATTAGATATAGTTTAAAATAATTCCGGAAACCATTAACGTAGCAGCAATGCAACAAACAGTTCGGCCTCATATCTGTGAAACTCGGCAGTGGTGCCAGGTTGCGATAGCGTTGGACTGTCTTAACTACCATTCACTTAGTGGTACAAGCAGAATTGGGAACCCCGTTGTTGAGCCAGTAGCCCATTGGGACATCAGTTGATATCACACGACTAACGCTGTCAACACCCTTGGGTTGTTTGCAATCATTTTGGTTGGTGTGCAGCCAGCCTGGCACCACATTGAAATCTGTACATACATCTAAAACTTTCGTGTAATTTTGCTGGCTAACAAGAGGTTGCCTAACAGAGATATTAGGCTTTGTGCTGTTTTGTATACGATCACTTCCTCACAATGTGAAAAGTAAGGTGAACAAAGGAAATTAAGCGTTGTTATGCAATTCGACCAAGATTGGTACTTCTCAGCAGCTGTCATAAAACTGCGGTTCTCTTAGGTAATTTGAAGGACCAGGTTCAATTTATTCGTTTACCCAGTATAGCGAAAGAAATATTGTGGATGAGTAAAGCCTCGTTTAATCACCTGGTTACTAACAGCAAACGGTATTGTCATGTGCGTTTCCACTCACAACTGGAAACAAGCTTGAGTTACGCAAGGCAGCTTATTGTGTAGGCAGACTTTCTCATTCAAGTTCTGTCTACCCCAAAGCGCACAGCCAGACTTTAGAAGTAATATCTAGCTGGGTTCGGATATTCAAAACCATTTTTAAGTAGTCCAAACGTGGGGCCTAAGCGGTAACACCACTTTTTGTTACCTACTTAACGCACTCCTATAGGTCAGCAGATATGTATTTAGCTGTATGGTCGTCTGACTGCACTTGTGTTGTTGAAGCTATCAGTATTATTCTTCCATACGTCTAAATGTTGGATTTTGACCGGTTGCACGCCTGCGATTTCTTCTCAACAAACTTTCTTACCTCACACTCCAGAACGCCTTCTTTAAAGTCAGACAAATTCAGTTATTCGATCCGCAAATAGTCAGAAAATCGCAAACACAAATCTCACCCCTTCTCGTAGAAACGCATGAATCCGTCATTATGCTAATATAGGTGATTGAGGTGGGCTAAATTGCAAATGAATACACAATCATGAGCACGGTTTTATTAATGGCATTTCAGGAGACTTCTAAAATGTTTTATGGTGTCAGTTCGATCAGCTTGCTTTGTTGATACCAGTTCCCTGTGATACTTCTCCAGCCTTGAAAGAAATCGATTTCTGTTCATAACAGTTGTTTACCTATATGATCAATCACGAGGCTGAAACGACGACTTGGAGGCCCAAGTCAGTTGTCATTGGTCCAACGTTAAGTCGTGTGTATCACGTGTCATTTGGAACAGTTTTAACTACTTACAATAATAAGGAACAATAGGCTAATGGACCACCAGTGAACTTGCGTGCTATAGTTACGCATCAACTAAATTGTGAACCAAATAGCATGCAAATTACGTGCATGCTGGTCAGTGGATAGACTTGTGTTCAGGCCTAATGCTGGTTGCGAGTGTACACTCGTACTGTCAGAGTGAGGATGAGCGAAACAATGTCAAGACTTCGAAAACAATTCTACAGAACCACTTGGAGCCGTAAACAACACAAATTACTAGAAGGTGAACGTGGTGTAGAGGTAAACACGATCAAAATTAATGCGAACTACTGCGGCCCAGGATCGAGCGATCATCGGCCAGCAGAACCGGAAAATGCTCTCGTAAATTTTCAGCGAGAGGGTAACCAACGTAGTCATACAAGTTTGCAGCTTAATAGATCCTCTTCCACCTCCTGTACGTCATCACTGTCATCAAAACGAACACCAACGCCAAATCTCCGAAAAGAGAAAAAAACAAAACAGATTACCACTTTGAGGCATTTGCAGGAGGGTGCCTCGTCAAAATGTACTCAAGATCCCTATCCTGAACAACCAACAAAGAACGTTGGCTACAGAAGATTTGCTGACATATCCTGTGTAACAACGGAACCCAGTGTCCAATTAGATTCAAGCCATGTTAAGGCTGGAAAGGATTTATCTTTCAAACAAAAATGGACCGCCTTCTCGAATTCGTTCAGGTTAGTACAAAGTACAAGTTTGTCACAGAGATATATTTCTCATTTTAACGGAACTGATTAACTGGTTGATACCGTCGCAGTCCTGGTAAGCAAACTAACCGGAGAGCCTTATATTCGTAAAGAGCTATTAAACTGTAATGCTTACCGTATAGCGACCGAGGAAAAAAAAGGACCAAAGTTGTTTCTAGTTGTGAGATTCTTCCTGCTGGGAGGTGTACCGGATAATTTATTACTTGCAATATAGTCACAAGGAATTTAACTAGGTGGACAGTTGTGTCAAACTGTTCAGAATGTTGCTGTCGACTTGTAACAGTAGCTTTTCGGTTTACAACAGTTATAAACACTTGGAACAATCGCAAACCAAAACGTAACCTACAGTCGTATGAAATTGAGGAAACAGTTTAAAGTGGAAGTAAAATTTATTGCGATTTTATATATTGCAGAAGGAAGCTCCTGTCATTAACAGTTACATTTGTTCGCTGTCACTTCCAGGAGTATTTCCGGATTGTTATGCAACTTTCAGTGCTTCTGACTACGTTATATTGGCCACTTCATTCTCAGGAACTCTCTCGGTTTGGTTTCTGTCCATGTATATGACATCATTGTCTGAAAACTCCGCACCTACAACCAGTTGTTCAATCAGATCGTAGGTTAGTTAGCCAATTTCTAAACATCAGAACACCTGTTTGCAGAGTGAAAGTCATGGTTGGGAGTTCATCGACAATAGAGATATTTCGGAGATAATAGTTAAAACGACGCGAAAGGTAGGGGAAATCGCAGTGGGTGGATGGCAAAATACCATCGACAGAGAGCTTAAGAACCAGGGAACAACCAATAAAATCAGTTGGCTAGTGTTCACTAATTTTCAAGAAAAATGACTCACTGTTGTGATAACCGGTGGAGTGCTCATTGTTGCGCCATCAATCTACCTAGAAGTACGTTTTCCGAATCGAACGGAAACTCCTTCCGTTAACAAATGACTCACAAGTTGATTTACGTTTTCATGAGATAAACCACAAAGAATTAACGTCAGGTGCAGTTTGTACTCTTAATTTAAGGTCGTAAATTTGAAAAAATAAATAAAAATTTTTAATAAGACTATTTAAAGCGAGACTTCTGATGGCAAGATAGAAACGTTGAATATATAGACAAACGAATAAGGGTTATTGACAAGCAAAGTATCTGATCAATAAACTTCTTTAAGTTGTATACCACTCATGGTTGAACATAGCTTCCTCACTGAGATAAACTTGTCAGCCCTCCCACTTCAAAAAAAAGCACCAGACCCGTGTTTGGTTTACATTAGCCTCTGTTGGTTGTATATATCCCTTTCACAGTAGGGAATTGCATTACAGTTTACTTCATTATGAGGCACCTCTGTTGATCGCTGCGCCACCTATACCATTATAGCCATGATCGAAATACCATACCGATTAGAGTTAACAGAAAGTTTATTATGTTTCTTATAAGAAAAATCGGGTAACCTGAGTATTACACACAAGTAACAATGAATAACAATCTAGATATGACATCTCGATCATGCCTTATGTAGTACCAGTAAAACGGTAATTACTGAGGTTGTATCCTGAAAATGTAAACAGGAATCTAAATTTTGGTCGTAGCAAGTATATACATAGTAGTAGAGAACTGTGACAAAAGTAACAAGCAAGTCTTTCCTGAGAGGACTGGCTGGGAAGTTTATCTGGATGAACAAACCGCTACCATCTCCCTGAGTATCTGTTAGGACTAAAAAGTCGTAACGTTGGCACAGCTGATGAGGTTAAACTTAGCAGTGTTCTATTGGCTTGCTTAGTGAAAAAAAATCAATTTTTCTTAGAATTCATGATGGTCACGTGAAATTTGGTAACCTCGGAAGCACTTTCTACACTAAACACAATAACGTTGCCATGATGATAGTATACTGGATACCAAACGATACGTGGATTTCATTGTTTTTGGGGGTGATGAAGGTTGCAAAATAAAGAGCAAAGATTTTTGGCAGGTAGTTGCTCATGTTCAGTGTGAAGTGTTTACAACGAAGAGAAAATTGTGTTTGTTGCTCCATCCTCTTCGATGTCGGTCTTTTCACATTCGTTGTAGCTGCTAAACAAACATAAAAATAATTTCATTGAGGCAAACGGTTTACCGGTAAAACACTTGTGCAGTATGTGGATGAGAAGAGTTGGATACACACTATTTCACCATTTGCACAACTAATACCGCTAACAGAGTCGTATGATTTAGTCTGTAATTCAGTTAAGTTCAGTATTGATCAGACTAATGCTCAACAATTTTGAGGAAGGTTTATAGGAATGGCTTTTGCTATTCTAACAAGCATTAAATGGATTTGAAAATCTGCGGCGTCTTTGGATTCGTTTATACTAGCAATAAAATAACCTCACGGAAAGAACATGAGAACAGCCATATTTTTGTTATTCTAGTTTGTTTAAAACAGTGTATTGTGAATACCGGTCTTAACCGTTCAAATGTGGATATTGTTATTTTCTACCGATGGTTCTAAGGTCCATGTGGTCATATGTAGTGTTACCGACAGAATTACACTGATCATGCGGGATGAATGAATGAGACTTCATTATAGGATTGTTGACAAGAGGACTTATTTAACATTCGATGTAAGAAATTAATACTAATCGTTAGGTAACAAGCAGACTGGAACGTTCGTCATGGTATTAATCTGCAATACCAAATTGAAAGACAGCATCCTTTTAACAGTAGTGCTAGGTATAAAAAGAGTAATTAAAATCACATAACTATGTTAGTTTGACGTGCTTTTGTCTCAAACTGTGCCAATCTGTTCGCAAATATTTGAGTGCCTCATGTCATTAACATAACACATCATGCTGTTTATCATCTGATGTAAGCACGTGGTATTCAATCAACATTTTGACGAAGGTAGCTCAAGCCAGCTTTGTGTTCACTAAACTGATCAGTTTTTCTGAGTCCACTGTATTTGCTCCTTTTTTGTTCAGGTTTTAACAACGTTATCCTGTCAAAAATCGTGGTTGTCTTGCTATAATTTCTGGTCATGCATCCTTTTGATCAGTTATGTTTTTATATAACCCCGATTTCGATCACTTTTACATGTAAGGTCGAATTATTTACCGGGCGTTGGTGAAGAATGGGTGTGTTGCGACCGGTGGTCAACATGAAATGCAAGCTAGATAATTCTGAAGAAAGTATTCGGACAATTTCTGATTTTTCTAAGTACTTAGATTCTGACTGAATAATGCAGCAAAATCAAGCGAAAAATGATCAGTTGCTGCGCAGAACAATACAGGGTGAACAAGCAGTGCAGTTTGTGGTCTCTCTTTGTAAGCCAATTCCATTGGCAGATGTCTGGCAGTATAGCACACAGTTAGATATTTTATTCCGATAATCAATTCACTGACAACCAAGTGAGTGACCAAATCTCCTGTACTGATTACTACCGTTTTAAGATAGCGGGTTTCAGTTTAGAAACTCCGTAGATGAACCACCTCGGAGGATGTCAGCATCTAGGTTTAGACTCTTGAATCAGTCGTTAGCCAAATAGCAGGGTACGGTACACACCAATTGTCTTAGTGATACGGGTACAATCAACAAAGTACCATTTTTCTATGCAATCATTTTGTGAGAATATTTCATTGTTTACACGAGTGTGGCCAGTTGGAAAAATATAGGGGTGATTATTAAGTTATCGTGGAATACTACCCGTATAGATGTCTTAGTAACTCGCATATGCGTTTGCAAGCTGGTTTTGTTTGACTCAGTTTTGATATAGCAGTTTTAGGAGTTAATTCTTTCAGTTCTTCTCACTGCCAGGTTCAAACTAAGGTTAGTTTATGGCTGAGAGACAATTACCCATCTGTACCTGGCACACTGTTGTTGATGATGCTTATGATGTCACTGTTGATAGTGATGATAACATCGACGGTCCGAATACACACTCGTAAATTTAGTACGTCACATTCTCCTTTCGCACAACCTGTGTTTAACCAGGATTTATTCATTTATAAATAATTCTGTTTCAAGCAAAACTTTAATTGATCATTTTGATGACATTGCGTTTTGAGTAAGTATCGCTGGTGTCTTATTATCAGAGATTACGATGATGATGTTGGTGCTAGTGAAAATAGACGGAGCTCGGTTAGCTACTTGTTTGTGATCCATAAGGCTTGGTGCAAAATGAAAAGGTATGTTGAAAAGTGACTAAACAACTCGCAAGAAAGCTGTCCAGTAGGTTTCCTCTCATTTACAATCGAAATTCACTCGCTTTTTTGTGCCCTGTTCACAAAATCGTTTCGTGAATTTAGGCCCCCTCTTACTCTTTATTAATTCCTTAATTGAGGCTCTCATTGTTTCGCAGATCAGTTAGGAACCTGCAACAAGCATTGATGTAATCCTGTCAGTGATAGTCACTGAATGGTGGCCATTTATAGCTCGGCCTGCTATCTCCTTCTAATGAGTTCATACGAGGAGAAGCAGCCGAAAACGGTTGGTACGTTAATGACTAATCGAGTAGTTCGCGATTCGCACCGTTTTATCGGGTTGTATGTCGACCACGAGTTTGTCTTAATTCAAGGCTGTCTATGAGAAACGAATTTTGATAGCTGAAATTTATTGAACACCTCAGCAATTACCAAACCCTGACTAAATTGGAGGATGGCATAAGGCTGCTGTTGTTCTGCAAGGTCATCTAATGTTTCACAGGGTTACACTTTCAGGGAGTTCGGTTCAGTTGAGTAACGCACTTGATTTTATTTCAATCTTTAATTGTAGGTACTCAAACCGCTCAAAGAAAGAAATTTTGCCTGGGCCAAAACAGGAAAATTCAGTTTTAAACGACGAGGACCAGGAAAATAACCACACATTTGCCTTTGATAACGCTGCACTTGAATATCCTGGCATCGGCAAAGTGGATGCACCCGTTCACACTTTAACCACAGATCACTCCACGGTTATCGATATTTCCAACAATAGACAAAATCACAAAGCGAGCCACTAAAGACTCAATGTACTCCCAAGTTGCGGCCCAAAAGTGTGCGAATACATTCTTGAAGAGAATTTGCTGGTCAGATTACTTCATAGGTCAGTTTTTTCCTAAACGTCTGTCCACTTTACCTTTACTTCCTTTGTTATCCGCTCCTGTTTTACGTGGGATCACGTGAGGTGGGAGCGTCAATTTTGAAGGCCTGGCAAACACAACCTTCGGTTTTGGCTTTTCACCTAACTCACAGCGTTCAAGAAAATAGCATGTAGGCGAATCAAACGGTGCTAGATCACGCGCGGTACAACCAGAGGCGCAAACACGAGTGATGTCAGCGCCAGCCATAGTAAGCAGTTGGGCACATCGCAAATGATCATTACGTGCAGCCAAATGCAACGGAGTTACGTTGTTCGCGTCCGCTACGTCCACGATGGCCCGATTACACAGAAGTAGACGGATGACTTCAAAATGCCCGTTTAGAGCGGCGTAGTGAAGAGGTGTTTTACCGACGGCATCTCTACAATTTGGCCCGATTCTCTCATGCATTATTCGCGCGGCGAGTCCCATGTTGCCGTCCGCACACGCCTGACATAAGACTTCTTCCATATAGGCATACGGTTTGATATATTTAGGTTGTATCTTTTCCTCTGTTTCCATTATGCAGAACTAACGTTTCCCGCATCCAGGTATGACTGGAAAGCGCTCATAATGTAACATTCGACAATCGATTATTTTGAATTTGGGAAACATCTTGGCGCGTGACCACTGGTCAGTAAGAATGACTCCCTGAATATCCGCCGAAATTCTCGAAAGTATTAAGCAGTAATGAGAGATGGCTGAAGTGATGACAGACAAGGGTTACATCTGCTAGAAATGTGGCAGAAAACGCTTCCTTACGAGTGCAAAAGAATGTGACCAGAGATGAAGTAGGAGTAACGTAGTATAACCGTCAGTTGCGTAAACGTCCGCAACTCTTCTGGGTTTCGGTGTGTTAACCGATATAACACTGGAGTGTTTCGACGTAAGGTTACCAAACTCTTCATACTATCATTTTTCTAAGCTTGGAGTCACAATCAACCTCTTTATTGGGTAACAGCTGGTGGGTGCACTTAGCACTTCATCCGATTCTGGGTACCCTGTGGTATTTTGGATGGTCTGATCTGTCCGTCAATCAAACGTTCCACTCAAATACAATGTTCCAAATGAACCTGTAAACACCTGAGTGCTAAATGCACACATCAATTCTTGTGTGTGAGAGATAGAGGCAGACAAATATGTACAATCATATTAAAGTATCCTACAGTCTTAACTGCTTATGTTCAACAGTTCAGCGTACGTGCGCACATTTTCAGGATTGATCATCATTGCCCACCTTTTCATCATCCCTGCCCACTTTCATACACACTCAGTATTAAGTGTTTCTGCTCGGTGAACTTGGTTGGGAATGAAGCGGGAAGGACTCATTAGAAGTAACAACCAGGCCTGAATGATCCTGATCAAAACATGCGTTAAGGTGAGAACTAGTCAAACACGGTACAGATTAGCAGTCACTGTCAGCAACCTTGTCATCGAGTCAACTTAGGCTAGGCTTAATGTACTGACGAGCTTAATACGACCTGACGGTAATCACAATGCCAGGCTGAAATCGAATAACGTCAAACATTAATTTATTTGTGGGCGAGACTTACGTGAATGTTCGGTATGGTCTATCCGATAAGATTCACGAAACAGAGTTGACCGACAGGTATTACAAAACCTAAAGGTTCCAGGTGTATTTTTGTTGCTTCGTAGGTTCAGACAAATCAGAGCTTTTGGGGGTCAGAATTTCCCAGACAGAATTAATTCTAATTGTAGGTTTTCACACAGAAGCAGCAATGGCTTCAATAAACAGGTGAGAGGCAATCTATGGATACAGATTTATCAAAGCATGTTTCCGCGATGGACTGAAAAGTGGTGCAAATATTTGACTTTAGCCTACCGTATGCAGAGCACTGAACTTACTCATGGTATCCGTAAGTTTTTCACACGTCGTTCTGTATACTTCTAATATTCGAGAGCAATTTTCTTCGCCGTCTTTAATTGGCTAAAAGCTTTCTTAATGAGACAGCAGGCTGAGCGGATAAAGGTTTTAAACACATTATCTGATCTCTGTGAACGTGAGGAAATCAAGATATCTTTTATTGGTTTGGAGTTTTTGATCAAAAGCAATCAGCGCTGCATAGACGGCATAGAACAGTCAGAAAAAAGAGTAGCCATCGACGATTGGTTAGTTGAGCTTTCCCGTCCGTGCATTTACTTCTTAGGATCCATTTACAAACTTGACTAACCGCCGGCTAGCAGAGAGAACATGATATGATTAGGTCGGGTCAGATATACTAACAGTGGTTACATACACGGACGCAAAAGATGTGATGACCGGACGAACAGCCAATAATCTTTTGAGGTCAACTAAAGGTTCGATACGCGGACGTCGAGTAACAACAAAAAACGCTCTATTTTTGCCTGAGTGAGAAAGTTTTCCATCAGTACACGTACGCAATGTTGTATCTTGCCTCACATCATTTATGAAACAAGTCAATGCTGACCACTATTGCTATCAAACTTTCTAACTGCTTCAGACTCGTCAATGGACAACTGGCGAGGTCTGACAACTAACATTTATTTTCAAAAACGACAGTAATGTCGCCCAGTAAAGAAGACAAGTGATTGTTTACGACGACAGATGCTAATCATTTTACATGTGGAACAACGTTGTATGCACAATTGGGCAAATGTAATCGACAGGCTGTTTTTGAACACTCAGTCCATCAGCTTCAAAGGCGTTTATTTGAGAGATGCATGGTGAAAATACTGATGATAAGTCAACATCAACCAGCCTGTTTGGACTTGATATAAAAAGACCCTTGCGCGCAGCCTCAACTGTTTGCATTCGCGCGCACCAACCCGCATTTCTCGGCCTCCTTCCTCTGAAGACTGTTCTCTAAATAAAACTCATTCTTCGGTCAATCGGTTTTCACATAGACCTGCCCTTTCTGTTGACTCTGCGCCTAGCTGCGCACCCGGTTACAAATGCGTTAAACACTTAAACAAAAATAAACAACGCTAACAGCTTGAATTTCCTTTGGGTAGGACTGTTATTTGTTGTAAGATGACGTCAACTCAGAGTAAAGCATTATTAGTGAGACACAGAATTATCACTCCGAAAGGTCCAATCACTAGACACTGACATTATCAATAGTAAATGTCTTTATAGTCTTTGTGGTCCAACTCATTGACACTAGGTTCCAGGGAACTTAACACATTCCTTTAAGCTGATCAGGCGACGTACTTATGGAATAAGCTGTTCCAACCTCCCATGCCAACGATGAATCGCATAGCTCTGAGTCCATGCATGCACGTTCTTCTGTTTAGCTTTCTGTGGCGTAACGGTCACTTATCAATCAGCTCACCACATTCCATCCATTCTCCCAATTTTGGTTTTTGGCCATCAGCATGTCGAATTCGACGGGACTAGGCTGAATTGAATGTAGTGCTGACTGGATTAATGAGTGATAACTAGCAAAGCTAACGTAAACCACTGACACTGAAAATTAAGCAATAGTTACATTGGTGAATACGCTTCATTTACTTTGTGTGGATGAATTTCAGACAGCGCACATGCAGAATCGTGGCGCGTTGTGAATAAGAGACTTGCCCATTTTGTGTCAGGTCGTAACAAAAGATAAGTGGCTCAGTTCACTTTATAGTCAAGCTTTTAGATATCAGCGGAACGAAACTTAAACTAGGACAGCAGATGACCGAACACTTCTCTTAGGTAGAATCAAAACCGGTGAGAGGAAATAACCAAATTCCACACGTCAATGTGTCCAAGGGATGAATGCACACTTGACAGCCCGATCATTTGCACGATTGACAAATTATCTGTCTGGCTATACTGCATATACGAAAAGCCAGTTAAGCATCGGTTGGTCGCAGTAGCTAGACTACTCGAGTAGGTGCGCTTGTTAAGCCCAAAATCAGTGACAGTGGGTCTCGGTTGGCGTAGCACCGGAATGCCTGGCCGGTCAATGGCTTCGTCAGACTAAACTGGACTGATCAATGTGAGCGAGCTTTTGCATACGTAATCCAATCGTTCAGCTTTCCTTTGACTAAGTTCGCATTGCCGGGCTAACAACTAGGCAAGATACTATGCTAGTTAGGAGGATTGTTGAGGATGTGACAGAGGTGCGAATGAATTTTCCTTAGATTACTTAACAGGGTTTACGTAGATGGCCAGTTTAGATAAACTATGATGGTATAATTGACGCCAGCCCGTTTTAATATGCGCCCGCCTATGGAAATTGGTCATCTCTGTATTAAAATCGTTTGAAAAGCAGGTTAACCTTTCTGCAAAGAAAACAGTGGCGGAGAGGTCATGACATACAACGTTATTAGAAACTCACTACGAAGCCCAGAACATAGGAGACATTGCGAACGAGGAAAAAAAACAGAGGGCCGAGCAAACATAAGCACGGATCTTTTGCGAAAAAGTTATTCCTGGTAGTCATTGGAGTTCAAAAATTGGCCCAGGGAGACCTACTCCAGCACAGTTACATCAAAATCTATTCCCCAATCTGGTACTGCCCCTGACACAATGACTTTTCCCAACCAAACGGTAAGTCATCCACCCCCATCCAGCTAGGTGTTTGATATAGGCAAACGATTTCTGTTATTTTAAGGTTGGTACCAATGAGCCAATAAGAAGTGCACGTGGCTGCCACTGTTCATATTATGAACGTTTGATCTAAAGAGTATGACAGACGCTATTGTGTGGTGTTGTAGTCTTGAGTCTAAAATAACGAATGGAACTATGGAATATTGGATGGAAAACCTTGCCGGCAAAATGCCACGCACAAAATTTCATTGACGTTTGCAACAAGACAAGACAACAGTTAAATAATGAGTGTAGTCAGCCCTTAATAAAATTCAGCATATGCAGAAGATGAGAGGTCATGTGTATATGACAGCTGTGAGAGCGGTGTTGTTGTGTGGCTGTTGTTTCTGAACGTTCAAGGTAGATGAGATTATCATTTTCCTGACTGTGGATAGCTTTTTGGTAATCCGACGTACCGAAGAGGCTTGTCTGTGACTCATGAGATAGAAAAACGAAATATCCACATATAGGGCAACCTGTCTTCTTGTTGTGCTGGTTAGATGTATAGCTGGAACCCAGTGTTTCAGTTAGTGAACGCAACCAACATTTTCTTTATACGCGTTCAAGTGTCTAGTTAGGCTACACAGATTGGTAATCCGTTTGTACCGAATGAGCTGAATTCAAGTTAGTTACAGGTCATCAGCCAATTTGTAAGTCTATGACTACGTTCAAATTCTCGAAATTGTGTAAATGATTTAATCAAAATCGACGTGATTTCGAATATGAGTTGACCATCAGCAACTGCTGGTGACAATTAAGTGGAGTGTTAGAACAGAAATCATGGAATCCACTGAAGTAGCTCTTAAGTAATAGGGAGCATCGAAGTGGCGAACCACTGCTGAGGGTACCGGTCAACACTTGAGCAAAACAAGAGAAACCCAAGTCAAGCTCGAGGTGATTGTGGGGTGAAAACAAATTATTTAAAGATGAATATAGAAAAATTAAAAAGACTTGGGGTGACCTACATATTCAGCGCAATATCAATGAGCGCAGTATCGCGCAACAATGCGATACATCAACAGTTTTAGTCTATCCTGGTATTAGGAACACCATGTTGTTGCATGCGGCACGGAAACAGGTAGGCCGCGTGAAAGTGTGGACAAACCTTGATACGGGTCAAAACCGAGCAGGATATATCTCACAGGTTTGTCATTAAAAATTATTCGTTATTGCCATTTACAATAGTTTATAAAATGTTGGTGGGTTAACAGAACAGGAAGGTGCATGATTACAATGCTGACAATGGGCTTCGTTCTGTCAGCGGGGGTCCACGAGATAAAGTGTGCTTTGGACGTAAACAGGTTAGCTTTGGTAACGTCCTGTTTTCGGGAAAGTTTTTGGAAAGCCTCTGCTCGCCAGCAAAAGCTACGGTCGGTGTGCTAACCCTCTTAGAGTAGTGGCCCCAGACGATCGCTACCCGAACACCAAACAAACCTGCTGTATTTACGTGAGTGCTACCTGTTTGGCCGTGTATTCTACGTTAACCAGTGTCTTGCCTAGCTTTCAGCAAATTTATGAGAGGTAATTCAGACTTCTATCTCAGTGCCGAATTGTAGGTGGACTGACCTCCTCACCTCGATCAGTCCGACTGGTCTGAAGCTACCAGTTGTCCACAAAATACAACATCCATGCATTCGGATGATGGGTAAGTAGAGGTCGATTGCAGGTGACCTTGTGTTTAACCAGTGTTTCGATCTGAGCAACGTAATTACTTCGACGGATCACAACCCAATCAGCGAAGCAGACGCCTCGCTGTCGTGCGTGTTTTTAACAAGCTTGACGACAGAGCGAGCGGATTGTCGGGGATGTGTCACAGAAAACGGACATACTGACGTTTGAAGTTTGTTGTGTGCACAATGGTCAATCCGTCCACGAATTAAAGTGAGCAAAGTGCTTCTCCGTTTGCCCTCCTAACTAGCACGGATATGTTTGCCCGAAAAACATTCAGTCACAATCGTTATTAGCGTTGTGCATCAGAAACGAGATCCGCCACCTATTTTGTGTTAGATCCGAACCCTAGTTGGTCGTGTCCACCGTCTACCTCTGTGAAGTATAGGTGACTAACTTGTGTGAGTTGAGCGCCAAAGACCACTCTATCCATTACGGTTCAACAACTTCAGTCGTCGCAATTGTAAGTGAACTAAAAGACTGAGTGTCACACAAAAAAATTGTAGTAACTTAAGATCAAACTCAGGAAAAGTAATGCCTGCATTTGAAGGAAACAAGTGTTACTGAGTCACAGAAGTGATGCGGTTCGAGCAAGTTGCCCCTATGAATTGCTTCACTGGCCAAATGATCATCTTTGAGAGGTAAGTTGAAAAATGGCTGATTTTCGAAAATTTCTACAAGAGGCTTTTGGCTCCATTACCTACTATGGATAGGTATGAACTTTTCGCTTTTATTAATAGCTTGAAGGGTTCTCGTCAGAATTAATCTTCTTGTAAACTGTCTGCAGTACAAATGTATCCTGAGGTATAAGTCCGCCAGATGACTTGTATATATCCACAGCTCAGTGACTGAACCGGTCACAAATGCAAAAGACACTCGTTTGAATAGGTCACTGAAAGTTTTTCTACATGCGCTTAGTTGAGAATTTACCCAACTATGGGAAAACAGACTGTTCAATCAGTTGAATTTCTATCAGAAAAGCTTCTTTGTCCAACTTGACTACCCCAGAGAACCCATCTGTTGTGTGCTGTAAAATTTCTGTCCGAATATGAAAGATGCCCACACAAAGTTATGCAAGTCCCAAAATTGACAAGTGAGTTGTACTGACGGAACGTAGGATTGTGAATTTTTTGCAAGCAATGCTGCACGACTTGGAGGTCACCGGCTTCAGATCCAGAGTCGCTTTGGTTTGCAAGATTTGGAAGAAAATATCTAGAAGAAGCTAAGCACGGAATCACTGAGTTGTTGTCGTTCATAAGATATTGATTGTGTGCTTGGAAATGAAAGGTGTATTAGAAGTAGGAATGCTTAAACTAGACCGGATAAAAATTCCACAATAAATGTATAGGTTGTATTTTATTGTAATGGCGAAGAGAGGTGTTTTGTAAGTAACTATTTATTAGACATAAAAGCGAACATGTGTTCTTCGCTCAGTAGACACAAGCTGACGGGACTCGCTAGTGAATGCTAGCAAACATCACTAATTGATTGGTTCCACGAGTTCCACCTCCTCGGTAGAGTCGGAAATAGCCGTGAATAAGATGGGGAAACAGTGGCTGGAATCACTTTTTGAAGTTGCATAATTTGGGTTATAATAAGTTGACCACCAGTTTACCATTCGCCGCAATTTAAACATTTGTCTTTAGAGAACGTCTATGGCTCAAAACATCCACTGGCCGCAACCTAGGCGTTTCACAACGAAATGCTGATTACAGGTAAAGCGCTCAGTTTAACAGTAGTGTTTCAACGTTCGCGAGACCCGACAATGGAAGCTCACATTTTCGCCCCAATCGGTGCCGTAACTATTCTTGACGATCCAGCGCAGAACATCATTTTTTGTGCCTTAGTCAACCTGTCTAATACAGCGTGGATTCAATCCCTCAGGCGAACACGTGGTCTTGGACGGGTGGATAATTCCGTGTTGGTAGAACTGGAAGACAAATAAGCGAAATCAGACATCAGGCACGCTTCCAACAAGGCACACAGACAATCAGGCTAGTCGGTTCGAGTGAAGCTCACCTGGAGATAATTAGCATTAAGACACGTACTCATCGGTCCGTGTTCTGCGAGCCAGGCTGCCTGTTTCTCCTCATCCGCCTCTAGAACAATTGAGTCGTCGATTTTCGCGAACAACTTCGAACTGTCCATTCGACACGCTCGATCCCAGCCATAGTATGGATAGTCGCTTTGTAATTCCAAGCCACCCATTCGTATGATTTCTTTGTAAGTATAAGGTGGGTATCCGCCAGAGCATCCATGATCCATCATGTCACAATCGACCAATTGCTAATGAGAGGTGAGGAATGGAGACCGGGAACATTTGTAGTGTTGTAGTTCTGATGACTTTGAGCTGTTCATGAGAACGTATATTTATGCATGTACAGCACATCATGAATACACAACGAGATGGGACTAATTGATGATCGGTTTGTCTAACGTTGCATGATTTCCAAACTCACACCCACACCACTCGACTGATATCGATCTGTTACGCTCCAGCGTGCATCATTCGGGTTCAGATAGGCATCCCCATATGTTCAATCCTCATTTCCGTGTCTGTCTGTCTAATCCCTTAAACCATCATTTCCGCCCTATGGAACCTTATCTTAATGTTTAAAATTAGTTACATGCCCACGTGTGATCAGAATGATATTGCGGAGAACAACACATGACTTACGTCTCCTCATTGCCTTATTCAATGATCCTATCACCAGTCCAGCCTAGTCTATCCCATTGATATGGCAATCCTCGATAGATCAGATGAGGTTGAGCATAAATCGTTAGTACACAATTTTTCGAGAAATGCGTTTGGCGTTCATGAAGTCATCTGGAGGAAGTGAACACGAAGTGCACACGAGATCAGTTGACTGATCAGCAAGTACCTGTTTGCTCAGACTGACAAGCTGCCCGGTTTTGAGGAACCATTGACCCTCAACGTTGGCTGCAACCGAGAACGCCCAACATGAACCGCACGAGCCTTGATTTTCAACCGGTCCGACGGCACCCCACTCACGCCAGTCAACACTTGCCGGGGCAGCTTTGAGGTCATTCAGTTGCACGCGATCCACTCGCTTGTCGATCCGTGAACCCAGGTACTTGGCTGCAAACTCCTCGGCTGCACAGACACAAACATCACGGTTAGCATATCATGTCACACTAGTCGTTGCATTGCACTTACGCGTCAGATCGGAGAACCGTGTCACACCGTATTTGGCCGTGCCTTGTTCTTGCTCCTGATGTCGCTGTGCACGCACCAGGTTGTCCTTGAATATAGCGAATCGCTTCTGGTCATCTACATGGATGCGTGTTATCATAGTCAACTCGGTAATTCACGTACCCTCATTGGCATAGACCTTTCCGTAGTCACGTTTGAACTGTTCGTACAATTCGCGTGCATTGTCCGACACCCAACTGCACCTGTGCAGGTAAATGATAAACAAGAAGTCAATGGGCAAATAAGTTTGGTCATTACAACTCTGTGATTATCAAGATGTCACGAATATACTGCCATGAGCTAAATCGAGTTTCAGCTGTTCCTATAAAACTCGCCATCGACAGTGTTTATTGAGAAAGCAAAGCCCAACAAGAATACATGACAACTGAGGATGGATAGTCGCATTCTCCTCTTAGGTCACTCAGATTCAGATGTTGTTCATTCATCATGTTTGCATGAGTTGAATTTCTATGATATTGGATAAAATATGATTGTCTAGCATCGTAGTGGTAGCGAACGAAGTGCAGCACATTGCTGTCCGACTTCGCCGTATGACCACTTAACTGTGCACATTGGCACATGCTCAGTCAATATAATATATTCAATGCATTGGTCTAATTCCAAGGCGGAGATGACAAACTAATTCTCACGATTACTGTTGTACCAGAAGATAATTGGTGTATTCGTGATTTCCTGAATAAAAATGACGATGAGTCTGAAGATGGACGTTTGTCGCTGTTCGGCGTTCTCTTCTAAGCAAAATGCACAACTGATCTAACTGTAAGTTGGTTGCTTGATTCTAACTGCATTTTTACAACTCAGTTCACTTGCGTTTGTTTTACAAATAGTGTGTTGTTCGATATAACGTGTGTTATTCCGTAACCGCTCACAATTAGCAGTCTCAGACGGGATGCAGGGTTGTGAATCAGAGATTAATCTGGTGAGTCTGTTTAGTGATAAAAGCTACTTTCCCTCAGTATATGTCCTTACATTGATACTGCATGGGGACCCGTAAAACTGTCGACCACTCCCACTGTCACAAACATTGTTATTTCTACCGGGTTTCCTTCACAATGCACCAGTCAGCGTGTGGTTAAGCCTTCTTGCCCTACGGTACGATAGCTTCGCGTGAAAATGCAGAAGAAAAATGTACAAACCAGCTTAAACCTGAACTAATGATGGACACATTCACCGGAACAATGCAGGTTAAACTCCTCTGGGATGACAATAAATCAGTCAGCATTTGTTTTTGGAAAAACAAAGTTTGAATTAAACCCAAGTAGAGGTGGATCTCATATTGAACAGGGATAGTATCTTGAGACATCGTCTGAGCAATCGTTAATTAATCTTGTTAGGAAAGTTGCAATTTTGACTCAGAAATCTCTGTGGCATACAAGACAGGAATCCCGTCACTAACCGAAGAGTATCATGTTAAAACACAAAGATGCAGAAACAGGCGCCCATATAAAGTTGGGGATAGAGGATTCATTGGGACGATGTTAGGTTGAGATGCAGCCAGACATGAGAAGGATGAAACCATTTACTTCTATCTAAAGCAGCCTTGACCGTCGTAATCCTCAAGTGCGGACTATTCCCATTCATCTTCAGGTGGCATCCCGACACACATTTAAAGTGCTTGTATGCTCGGATACACTTTATCCATTGTAAAACTATAATAACCATATACTTTAGTTTCTTATGCTGGTTGTATTCCTTCCTCAGTTGGCAACGTCGTTTTCATTTGCCTGAAGATCCAATACGTTATCCCCGATTCTGAGTAACACCCCATGTCCACAGACTAATTAAAAATGCACAAACGACTACTGATGTCATTGGTTTTGTATAGTGTGCGTGAACTTTCAATTTTTTGAAACCGTTGGCAGTGGGATAATGATTGTTTATAACTGCAATGGCTAATAACAATAACTTTCATGTGTGACTTTACGAGTAATACTGGCTCAGAGCTCCGCATTTATTAAAGCAGATGTTAGTGACTAGTTGATATATGCATGCGAAGTGCCATTCCGATTGTCAGCGGGCAACCAGTGGGATGTTAGCGGATAACTCGAGGTGGTTCTACACTGATCAGATGAGGCTCCTGGCAGGTGAGTGGCAGGTAGACCAAGAAGTTGTAGGTAAAAGGCGTGGCTTTCACGCCTTGTTCGGGTTAAGTTGAAAGGGGTCAGAAATGCTATATAAATGAAGTTATGTAAAGTCATTTTCCGTTAGTGCTACCTTGTGGTTAGGTTGATTACAACTACGCAATGAAAGTTGAACGGCCTGTACGAAGTGATTTTCTGTACGTACTTTAGGTTGCAATGTACAAATGGCGACAGACTCACCGCTACACAACATAGATGGATTTGAACGATATTGGAGAATTTGTTGTGCGTTCAATAAAAAAACGTGAAACGCTTGCTCCCTCTCAACGCTATGGTCTGTTTCGACTGGATATGTCGGAATAGATCTAAGGAAACGTTAGAACAAACCTTAATAAACCAGAACAGGTGATGCTGCTCAGTCTTCTTCGACGATTATCTTTTGCTTGTTTCACTGCCGTAAGATAGCAGTATGTTTTCCGAGGTTAACACACAATATCCCATAATGGCTGGTAGTCGCAGTGTTCACAGTGTCGTTACTGCTTGTTAGTCGGCCTCGATCGGTTCATATTACTTCACCTAGGTTTTAGCGTGTGGCCATCTTATCAATTTGTTCTAATCGTCTGCAACCGCTGGATGCAATGAGCGAGCTAAGAAAATGCAAATCCACTCTGACCAGCATTCGGTATTTGGTTTCTTCACGCACAACTGAACAGCAGTCTACACAACCAGTGATAATGACCATTTGCACTCGTCTAAACTATGAAGCGCAATGTTGGCGAACAAAAATAATGGTAACCACATGGAGTAGAACTCTTTCCGGGCTTTTGAGTCTTCATCCAAATGACAAGGGTGGGCTGTTTGGTTGCAACCATCTCAGCGTGGTTTTCGAGACGGCTCGATCGGCTGAAATATTGATTACCTTAATGGTCACTGATTGTGATTGATGTTTGGGGTAGGTCGCGTTCCACTCTCTATGTCACACTCGTCCACCTTAAAATACCCAATGTAATGGGCTGGTCACTTTCGCTGATCTATTCTGGTGTGAGGATTTTAAGCTGTTCATGACAGTCAGATCAACATCCTGAATCGCTGCGATACACTTTCGTGCTGTGATGTCGGTTTTCCCATTCAGTGTTTTCAAGCCCAAACCGATAGCAGCTGGCTGCTGTAAATATTGCATCGTTATTGAGGTGGTTAGGTTATGGAACCAGCGTGCGAAGTTTTGATGGATATCAACAAAAATTAAGCACGAGGTCTCTTGATAGAAAATGTGTTATCATGAACAAACTTTGATCTTTCCCTACATGATGAAGATTTGCATTCACAAGTAGAATCGATTGACGAATTTGAGGAAGATTATTCGAAATTCACGGATTTACTACAAGTAACTGTGTTAGTAACTGTGTAGCAACGTAACAGTTCAGACAGAAAGGAGATTGATAAAACAACTACTAGGTGGGTTCGGTTTTGTCTTCGCACATCCAGAAGATATGTTTTTCGCGTGTATGAACGAAGAGGAACATCTGTAACATTTTCAGTCACTACACTAACGTCTTCCGGAGTTTTATATCGAAATTACCGATAAAATACCAGTTTTGAAAGTTTTCAATGGAATGTGATTGACTCAAATTTAAAAGTGAAAACCATCCCCGATTTCGAGAACCCGACGTTTATTAAACCAGTTGGGTAACTCTTAAGCGGGTTATGATTTCTTCACCGACTTCATTACTAACAGAGCTAAGCTAATGATGTTACTGACCAATCTCTTATCTCCAACTCATTTCGTGTTTGCTATGCACACCAATATCACAGGACGCAGTAAATTACCTTTTTGTAAGTCTATTTCGTCGCTCCATCCTCGATGTTCCATGACGCATCGTGCAATCACAAATCCCGAACACGTATTTGATTTTACGGTGAATTATGAATTCTAATCCGTGAATGATATGATGCATCCAATTCCACTGCCGTTCTAGCAAACATCTTGTTACGTTTTGATGGGAAGCATTTTCGAGGCGGTGATTAATGTGCACAGCAGAGATGTGGATGCATTCAAAGCGGCTCGTTTCTTACTGTGACCCAGAACCAAACGGCATATCCCGTCGATTTCCAACTGCCATCCCGTACGTTCCCGTCCAGTTCCGCGACTTTCCGTATTGAACAGTTGAAGATTTTGACAATCAGTTCTCCTATTTGTTTTTCGGCCCAGTTAAGTAGAACCGTTATGTAAACATTAGGAGGATCACTTTGGTTATTGCTGAGAAGGTTTGAGTTTTCATTTTTCGCCTTCTATTAATGCCTACCGGTTGGGTAAGCATTAGTAAGGAGTTCCGAATACTTTCGTGTGCATATGGAACAACAAAGTGAAGCAATTGAAAGAACGCCTGCTGGTTAATTACATGTATCAATCCAAACCACTTGAGTCTCCGATTAGACAAACCGCTCGCGAACCGTACATACTGCACCATGCACTGTGCTGCCAGTATCTGTAATGCTGAAGAAAGTATCGAAATGTTACCACTTACTGAATTTTCACATCAGTAGAGAGAATATTACCGTAACTGGTTTGCGCCGATGGAAAGCCATCTTGAATTGATTAACAAAGCCATGTCGCGAAAGCTGTGAACAAAGGACAACATTTCTCAGTTTTATCTGCGTTCTCCACGATACGGGCCAATGAAGATCCACCTGAATGTTAGTATTCATCAGTACATTACAACAGTACAACGTGTGACAATGACATCGCCTTCCATAGCTGCTATTGATGCAGAATTCGCACCGGCGATTAACTGGAAGAAAAGCTCACTAACAAAACCAACCTGTCCAGTTATGACCACTACTCACGTAGTAGTTGATCCGATGCTAATCTGGGTGAAACGTCATATAACTGACGTTCCTGGTTTGTCGTTGAAAACATGAAATTTCAAGTTGAACATCACCCACAATTGATCGCAGCTGTCGCATTCCCATAGACTATCCAGTCGGCCCCTTTCGAAAAAGAAGCACTAGACTCGAGTTTCGCTCTCATTAGAGCTCGTCAGTAGTGCATATCCTTGCCACTGCCGGGACTAGAACTCCTAGCCACGCTTCCATGAGGCAACCACGTTGACAAATATGACAACTGTTGGCAACTGTCTCCTCTCGAGACGATCGGGCAACCTGATCATTACTCACAAGCGAAAGTGGTTGAGCGTTCACATATGATAATTCGGTCGTGCCTAATGTGAGGTCAATGGCGCAGTGGTGAACACGGTTGACTGTTTTTTGTTGACCGTATGTTTAGTTGTCAGAGCATTGTTCAGACGAATACGGTGAATTGAGTTCACATAAACACTTGTTGACTCACTTGATGGAGAACTGTGTTCTAACCTCCCGAAATCCGTTTCATTGAAAACACAACAAACTCATTCTGGAGTTTCCTATTATTGCATGAATTAACCTCTTCACCTCTCACATATGCATGCCAGTAACTCTCCCATCTGTCGTTTAGTTCGCTCTATTCTCCAGAATGGAATTGATTGCCTAAAGTCCCCAAACAATTTATATTACCGTAGTTGTGAGCACACCACCAACAAATAGCATGATGAAAACGAAAGGGCAAACAACCTTTCAAAGTGGACACTGAATTTATTAGTAACAGAGTACCGTACGGGTAATTTATATCATCGTTATAAACCACTCACTGATTCCGCTCTGTGGTAAGAGCCAGATGGAGAAGAATGAAGTAGGCTGTAATCAATGGCCATCCTCACAATCCAAAAGAAGCAGAGCTGGCAGCGACTGTTGCAATCGTATATAAGGGATGTATAAATCATTTTAACGGTAATATATCCAAAACGGTTGACAGCACACTGAAGAGATAGCATTAGGTTTGTGAAAAATTATTTCACTTTCTCCGCTGATTAATCCTTGGATCCTAGATCTCCAGGCACAACGTTCATAGAAAGATCTGAATCATATACTAAAGAATTGTGTGTACCTACTAATTCAGGTTCAATTCGTGAGCACTCGTCAGATTTCTAGTGCTTGCTACATGGTTGAACAATCAGATTCCATCATGGGCGTTTTAAATTACCGCACTGTCTTTCAAAATCACAAGATTCATAATGCGAATAACATGTAAGTGTAATTAGTTGGCTATGATAGACTGATGTTCCATGATGAAAGCATTGGAAGAGAACAATTTTTGCGATGGTCTAAACGAAATTCGAAAAATACAGCCCCAAATCTAGACTGAGGTATCCGAGTGACGCAGTGTTATTGGAAAACCTCTTGATGAAAGAAACTGAAAGTAATTATGCTTTATCATGACCTTACGTAGAAAACTCTGGGAGTCGATGCCGACCAACAAGCAACTGCGCCCACATAATACATCTGACGACATTTTCCCTGGTATCCATGCACCTTCATAAGGCTTCTTTCACAAAGCGAGTGTCACTTCTCGTTGGCAATATGAAAATACATCAGACAAAGCCACAAGTTAGAAGCAACATTATTTCAGTATTGATTTACTAGTTCAATGACACGTATTCCTTCCCCCATCAGAATGAGTGGAGATAGGGGAACTAGAATAGTCTCGAGTTCCCGAAACACATCCCAGCCTGTGAAGGTTTTAAAAGCAAGCGAGTGAACAATTTCCGATGAATAAGTGCCTTCCGCTGTGATTGTTCACGTTGCAAACGTGTAAGTAGAGTTGTTTCAGACCGGGCCGGATTGGTCGTTTCCATACTTCCATTTGAATGCAATTTCACACTGTCTTCACGAAACATGTGACAATTTTTGCACATGTGTTCAATTGAGTAGCATCGGCTGTAGCACAGATAACACAATTTTATGTAACAATCCCTCCATCAGAGGCTCGCACATTTTAATTTAAAATAAGGTCCCATGCACTGTATCAGACATCGACACCAGATTAGCAAATTACGTGAGTGTGTTTGGGTGGCGCATCGTGAATCCATACTTGATACGACAGTTGACTGAAATGGTGATGTTCGCTGATTTGGATACTTAAATATGTTACTGGTTGCATCCAGCTTTATCGACAACGGCTACCAAATTGAATGTAATTGGACAGTCCGAAATCACGACATCTTCATATTGATAATTACTGTCACTGTCACCACTTTGCCGAAGGATAAGTAGTGGATAGTTGCATCCATAAGTGAAATAGCTATACAGAACGGAGGGTTGAGGATTATAGCTCAAAGATGTTTGCAGTTATGAGAACTATCGGTCGGTGATGCAATAGGTGAAGCGAATAATAAGAAGATGATCTCTTCTCAACAACAACCACCTAATTGAAGGTACAAAATCGATAATCAATTTGGCACAAAACAGTCGCACTAAATACAGTAATCAAGAAGAAACGAGGACTCAGTGTTAGTGACTCCAGAGACGGGACAGTAATATAATAAAAATGAAATGTAGCCAAGAGTATAGATGGCTGTACATACGAAACAATTGGAGAAACTGAGCACGCCAGCGAACCAGAGAAAACGAACCAGTTAGGGTTCGATTCCATGGGTGTTGCAACTCACAACAGTTGAGTCAGATCACCAATTAACGGATGTGGCCGCTTCCGGGATAACAGAGCAGAGATCATCTTCTTCATTATTGCATCACCGACCGATAGTTCTCATAACTGCAAACATCTTTGAGCTATAATCCTCAACCCTCCGTTCTGTATAGCTATTTCACTTATGGATGCAACTATCCACTACTTATCCTTCGGCAAAGTGGTGACAGTGACAGTAATTATCAATATGAAGATGTCGTGATTTCGGACTGTCCAATTACATTCAATTTGGTAGCCGTTGTCGATAAAGCTGGATGCAACCAGTAACATATTTAAGTATCCAAATCAGCGAACATCACCATTTCAGTCAACTATCGTTCAAGTATGGATTCACGATGCGCCACCCAAACACACTCACGTAATTTGCTAATCTGGTGTCGATGTCTGATACAGTGCATGGGACCTTATTTTAAATTAAAATGTGCGAGCCTCTGATGGAGGGATTGTTACATAAAATGTGTTATCTCTGTGCTACAGCCGATGCTACTCAATTGAACACATGTGCAAAAATTGTCACATGTTTCGTGAAGACAGTGTGAAATTGCATTCAAATGGAAGTATGGAAACGACCAATCCGGCCCGGTCTGAAACAACTCTACTTACACGTTTGCAACGTGAACAATCACAGCGGAAGGCACTTATTCATCGGAACTTGTTCACTCGCTTGTATTTTATAACCTTCACAGGCTGGGATGTGTTTCGGGAACTCGAGACTATTCTAGTTCCCCTATCTCCACTCATTCTGATGGGGGAAGGAATACGTGTCATTGAACTAGTAAATCAATACTGAAATAATGTTGCTTCTAACTTGTGGCTTTGTCTGATGTATTTTCATATTGCCAACGAGAAGTGACACTCGCTTTGTGAAGAAGCCTTATGAGGTGCATGGATACCACGGAAAATGTCGTCAGATGTATTATGTGGGCGCAGTTGCTTGTTGGTCGGCATCGACTCCCAGAGTTTTCTACGTAAGGTCATGATAAAGCATAATTACTTTCAGTTTCTTTCATCAAGAGGTTTTCCAATAACACTGCGTCACTCGGCTACCTCAGTCTAGATTTGGGGCTGCATTTCTGAAATTTCGTTTAGACCATCGCAAAAATTGTTCTCTTCCTAATGCTTTCATCCTGGAACATCAGTCTATCATAGCCAACTAATTACACTTACATGTTATTCGCATTATGAATCTTGTGATTTTGAAAGACAGTGCGGTAATTTCAAACGCCCATGATGGAATCTGATTGTTCAACCATGTAGCAAGCACTAGAAATCTGACGAGTGCTCACGAATTGAACCTGAATTAGTAGGTACACACAATTCTTTAGTATATGATTCAGATCTTTCTATGAACGTTGTGCCTGGAGATCTAGGACCAAGGATTAATCAGCGGAGAAAGTGAAATAATTTTTCACAAACCTAATGCTATCTCTTCAGTGTGCTGTCAACCGTTTTGGATATATTACCGTTAAAATGATTTATACATCCCTTATATACGATTGCAACAGTCGCTGCCAGCTCTGCTTCTTTTGGATTGTGAGGATGGCCATTGATTACAGCCTACTTCATTCTTCTCCATCTGGCTCTTACCACAGAGCGGAATCAGTGAGTGGTTTATAACGATGATATAAATTACCCGTACGGTACTCTGTTACTAATAAATTCAGTGTCCACTTTGAAAGGTTGTTTGCCCTTTCGTTTTCATTCATGCTAT
>LOND01003429.1:42563-54199 GCA_014220965.1 Paragonimus kellicotti | reverse complement strand
AGTTACTAGAAAGCCAGGTTATCTGTTAGCCAATTGATGTTTGCTGGATTTGGAGAGAGAGAGAGAAGCTCAATATCTAGGCAAACCGCAGCCTGTTAAATCAGACAGCTCAGTTCCAATTATTGCTTCAGTACGCTCTGTTGCTCAAACGCCCCAGTTGGATTATCTGGAGCGTGATGTCACTCAGAAGGTATTATTGCTTTCACTTTTGATCAGCTGACCTCGAGAGGCACCGTTCAGCGTTCATGTTTCACCACGTTCCAGTCACTTGATTGCCCTTCTCCGGTAGTTCAACCCCTGTCACCTGCTCCACAAAAACCTATAGATGATATCCGAATCGACAATCTATGTTCGTTATGTCTATAACCGGGTAGGGGAAGTAAATTGGTCGAAGAGAGCACTAGAGATGTGGATCCTTCAAACTGCTGCGTTAAGTCTATTTGTTGACCATTCTGAGGTATTATCATCTCCAACCGGTATTTGAATAGACATCGTTTTATTTTCCTACGTCTTGTGTTTCGGAAACAACACATCTCAGACAAATGTTCTCAAAAAGATGGAGTTACAAGTGAATACAGGCCAAATATGAATACACGAAGCTTGCTTTCTTTTCCACCAATATATTCCAGCAAGAAGGAATCAGAATAATTAACTGTTTCTAAAGTCTAGCTCGATACTGGAATACCATTACTATGAGTAAAATATTTCTGGCCTTGACCCGCCTTTGACGTAAATCTCCTAATCGTTGGCGTGACCTATCGACAAACGAACGATTTGACGATGGAATTCTCCGTCGGACTTCCATAAGGTATTTAAAAACTTGAGCACATTCATCTTCAACCCACTAACCTGCAGGTTGATCAATGTTGCCGGTTAATGGATAGTGTATCCTTGGCTTTAACATCAACCTGCAAGCAGTTAGTTGTGTTCACCGCATGCACCAATTTGTTTATGTGATTTATTTTAAATCCGACTGCTCTCTGGTAAGTTTATTCGAGTTAACCTCAACAAAAGTAGGGACTAAGCTAATGCGCATATCAAACCTTCCATGCCACGATTTTTTTCCGTTACACATCTAGCCTTGCAGATGGTATCCGAATACTCCGGTAGTCATTTGTAACGAACCATTTTTTATGGCATATCCTAAAAGACCACTCAGTTTATCATTTTTCTGAATTAAAAATCACGGAGGTAACCTAACAGATACTTCAATTAATGCGAAAGGTTTCACATTTGTGAGCTGGCTTACTCAGTCACTGAGGTTAACTCTACCTAAATCGATGCGACAGGTTTCAACTCACTAGTCTATAAAGAATGAGGTGCTCTGGCTACTCTCTTGTTGGATAAATTGCGACAATGCTGTGGTCTTACCTGACTGAGACAGCAACATTCATAGAATAAAACAAAATCCCATTTTGGGTATTCATAAGTCTGTGCCCAGACTACCGGATGATTGTAGTGAGTGATTTCATGGAACAATGCATAAGAATGTGGTGCGCAAAATGACGTGAAAAACTGGTCTACTGAAATCAATAAGCAAATGAACTGGAAATGGTTAACTAGTGGTTTTTGATTGCCAACTAGACTAAAAATGGTAAAGAAAAGCTTCCGTTCTTTAGGTATGCCTACAGTTTCAGCCGGACCTATAAACAGAATAACACAAATAGCAAAAGAACAAAACGGTTAGGAAAAGTTACTTTAATCATGTAGTACAAACAGGTCATCTACTGTGACCTGTGTCCAATCAGTGACATGAGTCTCATGAGATTATGAATCTAGTAGCTGAGAGCTGCCCTCAAAATCGGACAAGTTGTGACCCAAAATTTATTGTTTCCTGTAAGTTAACAGAGACACTCAAACACTTTATCTAATTGTATAGTGACATTCAATTGGCTTGAAATACTGTTGAGACAACGATGGCAAACACGTGCATTACGTTTGTTGAGTCTCCGCATGTGTGGAGTTAGAAAGACTCTCGATATACCGCTAAAGGCAAGGTTAACCACACAGTGAGTGTGTGGGGTCAGTTCTGATCCGTGGTTCGGAGATTTGATTCATTCGTGGGAAAGAAGCAACCAAACGCTCGGTAGTCCACAACGGTTGTCTCCGCCGGCTAATCTGCATCACGTGGATTGATTGTGTGAGTGACGCAAGTTTGTTGGCGCGTATTTGAGACATGTAAAAGCTGGCGACCAGTAGCCCAGGATATGTGGATGCATGGTCTTCTCGGGTTGAGAATTGTACTCTGTATGCCGACGGAGCGTCCGCTTTACCTTGCAATCTTCCTTGTGAGTGCTGATAGCTGAAAGAAATCACAAGGCTGCCAAGAGATGACATAATCAAGATCTGTAATAGCTTTAACCCCTCCGCTGAGCACTGTTGGCAGGTGCCATCCAACTGGTTTGGGAATTCGTGACTATCCACTCCGCTGATTGGAAGCACTCTCCGAATTGAGGGTGCCGTAGTCAATGCCAAACATGCATCCGCAAGGCTAGTGATTTTTCCTTCCTTTTTTTCTTCTCTGAGGCGTTAACTTTGTTACGTTTTCTTTGTTATTTTGCGTATAAATTTGTAAATGTTTATTACTCTGCTACTTCATGGACTGTTGTCTGAACCAGTGGCAAGCCGAGTCATAGCAACCAGAGAAACAACTCAAAATTGAAAATGGTGATTACCAAGTTGAGAAGTCAGGTTTCCCCTAGCATGTGACGACGTTGTTATCCACTGGTTCCGTGAACAGCCCAACCAGTTTAGACCGCGTATTTTTACATTTTTGTTTATCATCACAACTTTTGGCGGACAGTCACACGAACACAAAAATTGATTTGACGGCGATACGCTGGTAAGATGAGTAACTGGATTCAAATGTGAAATTCTTCTTGAACGTAGGTTTAAAGCTGGGCATTTATCTGCGCATTGGACAGGCTGCATAAGACCGATAAATGAGGCCCCGGAACACTTTGGAATTTGAATCGTGAGCATTCATTCGGACAGCAAACGAGGACGCACTACTAGCACTGTTACCTGTGATTGCTTTACAATGAGAAGACCCTGTACTTCTTTCCTGTATGAGTGTCACCCACTGATAGGTTGGTCCTCATGTATCTCAGCTACATTAGCACGCATTCTTCGGTGTTGGTTTCATTTATTATTTTTTGTTCTGCCAATGTAAAATTTTCCGCAACTGGTTACGATATTTGCAATGAACATATGAGTTCGTGTTTTGACCAGCGTATGAGACAACATAGTGAGTTGTGAAAGTAAGCCTAATTTTGCTGCATCATGAATTCATTTCAGCGTGGTGCTGATTATCTTGCTAAAAGTGTTTTTCGAAACATTGCTTTTTTGAAGTAGTTCGTTATAAATTGCTTCTTGGAGCGTCCTAATGATTGTTGTTTTATCATGGGATGAGCCTAACCAAATTTCTGATGATAGCTGCGAAAAATTGACATCGCCAGAAGTTTTATGTATTAAGGTCTGTTCAATCTGTAATCTACATCTGATACATATTGTTTACGCTATATTGAACAGCGTACGAACAATTGACCGTTCAAGGTTACAGGGACGAACGTTACAAAATTCATGTAGTTACCTATTCGTGTTGACTTGCGGTACACCAAGCTGCGTTTGATCAATACATCCGAGCTGAGTTCATTGTGCGCAACTTTACCATAGGATTACTGAGAGACCTGAGTGGACAAAGTTGAACACTTGAATTAATTTTGCAGTCTGTTCTGTATTCCCTCCAACGAAAAACATTTAGTCACCGTAACGTTTGTGTTAATTTCTCACGCCAAAGATGGGAAAATATTGTTTTCAATTTTGACCATAAATACGTAAACCAAAACAGGTTCCAATTGGTTCAACATGGTTACACATTCTATCTGTTGGAAGCTTTCGGTCACGGGGTAAAACCTCAAGTTTTCTACAACGTTTTTAACAGTCCGAATGGAACATGAATATGTACGGTGTGAGTAAAAATGTGATCATAAATAAAATTGATTGTTTCGTTTAAAGCAAAAATAGAGCAGTATGGGATTTTTTGTAATTAGGTCTATTCTAAATTCACAAATTTGTCAAACTACTTATCAGTAACATAATTTCAACGATCACTAGTGGCGTTAATGCGTAGCAGCAGAAGTTGCTTTATAAGCCGTGCTGGACAGCCACTGTTCTGTGTCGCATTGTGACATTCTGTTCTTGTCGTTGGTTCGGGTTCAGGTGAAGCCCATAACTCATGGTTCAATCTCTTTTCAATCAACACCAGTTGAAAAACTCATATCTGTGGCAGTTTTTGAATGTTCGATTCGTGGAATAAGCTCAACTTATGAACAACTGGTTTTTGACGGACAGCTATTAGACTGTTAACTGACCACTAGACAAACCATGTTTGGGAGGGTCCTGCATTGCTGGAATGGATCTCATGGAAACAGCGAATACCGGTTTAACAACGGTTTTGTGGCACTTCGGTTCCATCTAGTATTTAGTTGCAATATTACTTTGCAGTGATGAAGTCATGCATTAAATTCATTTACACCTCACGGTTTTCCACCAAAACACGTCTGGCTTATTGTCTGGTTTGAATTTGTGAGACCATATTCTGTTTTATTCGTGAACTCTTAATACTTCACAACTACAACACTGATTTCTCTGTCAAGCTTTAATGTGACCAGCTTGTCATTTTTCTTCAGTTATTCTAATGCGTTCAGATGCTCGTTGATTGGGTTACAATGTCCATCTACTTGAAGCTACTGGAAACTGTATGAGAGATCAGTCTGCCTAGCCTCATAAGTCAGCTGTCAATCTTGAGAGTTGCTGTGTGTAGACTTCTACTCTATAATTGAGCACTTGTATAAGCCTTTGGTGGTGCGTGTATCATGGGAGTGAATCCGTTCCAATTTAAAGTGCTTCCAACGGAGTTACCGATGTAAATCTGCGGGAAGCAATTCTCGATATCATGTTTGAAACGATCTCTTGGAAATTCCCGATACCGGATTTGTCTCAACTGCTTTTATGATACCGGTTTCTGTGCGCTCCGCTGTCGAGCTACAGTGATTAGTGAACAGAATGCGAGCTGCGAACGGTAACCCGTCCATCAAGTCTCAGATTCCGTTGTGTACTAATCTTCATTGAAATTCCATGTGATTTCGATTACAACACTTGCGAGAAAGACCACTCGAAGTGGTTGGAATATAAAGTATTATACCTTGCTCGTAACACTGTGTTGTTCTCAACCCATTTTGTCAATAACTGTTAAACACGAAAGTCCAAACTGTTTGACTTCATTCGTGCTAACTTCGGTGTGGATATCCTACAACAGATGAATGCTCTGTTTATCACATCTCTGAGTCCTCTCAAAATTGCCCCCCGAGTTTAACTCTAGGGGTATTTTCATGAACCTCCAACAGGAATAACGCATGTGACTGACTGATTGTGTGATGTGGAACATAGAAAGACTTTAAACACCAGACATCAAGTGATGGCTGTCCAACACTAACAAAAGCGTTAGTAAACTAAACGAGGCACGTTATGTTGTTGCCAGAAAATAACCACTAAGTACGTGACAGAAAGAATTGGAGATAAAACCTCATCTGTTGCATTAAGAACGAAGCACTCAGCAGAAGTTTCCACAGACTGATTGCCTCGCAAGAATGAAAAAAGGTTTGGATACATTTGGATGTATTAACAGACTGCAGCACTGTGACCAGTTTGATGGTTCTGACAGACTGTCTGATAACGCGGACAAAGAACAGAGAAAACAGTGGACATTATTTAACACCATCTCATCTGCATAGTTAATTAAAACTGTATGACCGTGAATTGACATCAGTGCTATGTAAATAATGGGTAGAGGATTGTACTCTAGAGACCATCAGAGGTAGAAGTTAGTGCCCGTGAGGTTTGACTTAGATGTGTTTCCAGCTTGGTAGAATTGTATCAGCGTTTGATCAATCTAAACTCCCGTTCGCCACCGCATAACGCACAAAAACACGCTCTTGTTTGTGATCAATGGACGCCATAGACAGTGTACAGTGTCACGGGCATATGTGCAGGAGCACTGCATCATGGAAGTTAAATACTGAAGAAGACCTTAGAAATAGTGTCAAAATGTATTTATTATGTTAACGAGTACGATGAGATAGGAAGAGAGAAGCGAAAATTTTATGGATATGGAATGAAGGGTCACGTACAAACTCAGCTGTTAGATATAAACACAATCAAACAGGTTCAAAGTCTTTCGGTTATGGTGTCGAACATAGCTTGTAAACTGTTGCAAAAAGCAAACTAGTTACGATAGCCCTATTATGGTGTAAACACGTCTATGTGACGTGTTAGTTCACCAGTTGTAAAAGTATTAACTCAGACCTCTTTTGTATGCTTTTGTCCGGATGAAGAACATCAGATTTGAAGGCACCACCAATTACTTTCCATGCTACTATAAAAAGCTGCTAACTTAAAAGGCAGTATTGGACGAGGGATAGAACTATATTGTTAGATCAGTTCAGTTTGTAGTACAGTACGGTTTCTAACCGTTCGAACAACAACCTGTTTCTGCCTCAAACGAATTTCCCCAATTCGGCAGTTTTACAATGTAGTTGTTCGTTCACAATGTTGTATATTTTTAAATATCGCTAATGAGTAGTATGACAATGATAGAAACAGACGGCGCATATACTGAAATATTTTTGGTTCTCAGTGTCCAAAAGCCCGGAAACTGAGATCGACAATAAGCAGCGTGTAACTTTTGCTTACGACATTTTATCAGAGGATCTAGCTTTATACGGCTCCTGATAGAGGCGGAACTGTCAGCCTTATAGAATGCTGTACTCGGTGGTTACAATGTAGTTTTACACAAACTGTAATTCGGTTTGTGGCAATAAGCAATCTCTCATGCCAGGGATATCTTGCAGACAAAACAATTGGCGTCGTGACGGACGCAGGAATGAGAATCTCTTGACCGCGACTTTTTGAGGTAGAACAAGCACAGCAGTTTCCAGAGGACTCCAAGGGTATAGTTGAAGCGATCGAAGTCAAGACCAACTGAATACTCTCTGAACACTGTTGAAAGACAAAGCAACGGACGAGGGAGCTCTATAAAGTCGGACTGGACCACTGCAAAGGGGGTTTCAGTGTTTATAACGAACAGGCAAGCCAACTATTGGAAAGAGTGAACCGTTCTTTCCGGTTTCTGCCACACTAATATCGCTGTGTAGTATAGAACACCAGTTCAGTGGACTGATGTAAATATAACACATGCAAAAACACACAAGCGGAGGATTTAGTTGAACAGGTACTCTTATTGCCTTGATCTACTCAGTCATTTTGGTTTATCATCAGAAATCTGAGCAAAAGTATATATGCAGAGTTATCACTATTCTTACAGAATGATAAAAACTGATTTTCCCCCTTTCTTACTCGATGCTTAGCTGTGCTTTATATATATATATATATATATATATATATATATATATATATATTCACAGTTTCGTAGAGCTTGGAAAGCTCGCATGCTATGCTTCCCTTTTTTGTTCGGGAGATTTCGACAATCCATAAGCAGGATATTCGTTTGCCATTGTTCTTGTGAGTTAGGTTATATTGAGAGCGCAGCCCGTATAGAATGCGAAACACTTCGGTTGTGTTTATTTCGAAGCCCTTCGAGTGTGCAGTTGTATAGATATGGGGCACCTAAATAGTATAATCGTACTCGGTCAGTGTCGATGTCCATGTGATCAAGGATACCCAACAGTCATTGAGCATGTCCAGAGTATGACCCAAAACAAAAGTCTCCCATTCAGTTGTTCTCAGGGTAACCAGGTTTACTTGTTAGTGGTAATTCTAGATCAGTCATTCTCATGGAGATCGTTGAAACTTTCTTATCTCTCTAAACGTGATATTTACGAAATTATGACTTCTTTGTCCATAATTAACTCCTTTTTCACTCAACTTTCGAAAGAGATTGTGCTTTGTCCTTAGCACTATTTCAAAAAGTTAAAATTGTAATGAAAACCAGATGTGACTCAACCGTATAGAACATAAATTACATGGACGTCACACAAACGCTACCCCTAATAATCATCACAATTTTCAGTTCTGAGCCGTTCCTTTTATGGATACCACGGTTCCGGTTTCCGTTGGTCTCCGACGATGATCTACGAAGTTACAGAGTAATAGTTAAGTACAAATGTATGATGAAGGAAAATAAAAGGAAGGAAATAAGGAAACAAAAAACAATTGGGTTTCACGAGGCAGTAACGTCATCTTGGGTGACTATACCAGTATACCTGAAAATTGAAAACAATCTTGACGGTCGACCGCTTACATTCATTGTGTGTTTGTTGGTTGATACTTGAACTTTAGGGGGGAAAGACGTTTCGTCGTGAGTGGAAGTTTATATAACAGTGTTCTTTCTACTATTGTCACTAACGTGTTACATAGCTCGAGGAATATTGTTTTGAGTCTGACCGTAATGTTCAAGTAGTTGTCTACAATTTAACCGTTTTCCACTGAAAAAAACGCCAAAGAGAACGCCAGATAGTGCTTCCGGTTGTTCAGATGTCCCGGTAGATTAAACCATTGTGGTTCTCTCCTAGTAAAAACGCCGTGTCGTACGCGGCACCATAGCGAAAATTAGGAATATACCAAATTTCGTGCAGCATCTTCCAATTTCCTTCAGAATAAATTCCATTTAAAAATAAACACGGGCATTGGATGCTGTATGGAAATTACTGACAATCATCTCGATTTGTGCGAAGCAATATGTCATAAACTAATTTGAATGGAGTAGAAGTTGTGACATTTTACCTTGGAACGCCAGGTCCTCTACGTAGATCTAAACACTGAAAACGAAAGACGTAAGTTGTGGAATGATCCAGTCAAGTTGACCAATCTCGTCAACCACAAAACATGCCAACCGACAGGCTTTTTCAGCCTAGTAGAGTGAGATCAAGACAAATTAAACTGGAAAGTCAAGGTTAATTTCCTTGTATAATCTACTGAAAAAGATCCAGTGTTGTTGTTGACTGCTTTGTACACGAAAGGGTGGGCTGTCATGATGAACACCGACTTTTTCCATAACCTCCGATCAGCCTGGTAATTCACGACGTATCAAAATAGTACATTATCAACAACTGCTGCAACGAGTTGTGTCAGTACAACCTTCACATATCCATTTTCTCAAAATGTCAATAGCAAATCGGTATGCTTCTCAGTACGTCTGTAAATTCATACAAAACAGTTGGTTGAACGCAGTAACAGAAGTCTGGATACGGCCTCAGTGAATACACTCCTAAATAATTGATCAAACTGATGGCGTAGTAGAAGAGCAAACTGCAAGAATTCAAGCGTGAACCTAACTCATCACCAAGTCCCAAACAACTATTCTTCTCGCAAGTGTTGTAATCGAAATCACATGGAATTTCAATGAAGATTAGTACACAACGGAATCTGAGACTTGATGGACGGGTTACCGTTCGCAGCTCGCATTCTGTTCACTAATCACTGTAGCTCGACAGCGGAGCGCACAGAAACCGGTATCATAAAAGCAGTTGAGACAAATCCGGTCATCAGGGAATTTCCAAGAGATCGTTTCAAACATGATATCGAGATTGCTTCCGCAGATTTATCTCGAACTCGGTTGGAGGCACTTTCATTGGAACGGATTTTCTGGTTCCCGAAAAGTATACAAGTGCTCAATTATAGGTGACGGTTCACAGAACTCTCAAGATTGACAGCTGACTTGAGGCTAGGCAGACTGATCTCTCATACAGTTTCCAGTAGCTTCAAGTAGATGGACATTGTAACCCAATCAACGAGCATCTGAACGCATTAGAATAACTGAAGAAAAATGACAAGCTGGTCACATTGAAGCTTGACAGAGAAATCAGTGTTGTAGTTGTGAAGTATTAAGAGTTCACGAATAAAACAGAATATGGTCTCACAAATTCAAACCAGACAATAAGCCAGACGTGTTTTGGTGGAAAACCGTGAGGTGTAAATGAATTTAATGCATGACTTCATCACTGCAAAGTAATATTGCAACTAAATACTAGATGGAACCGAAGTGCCACAAAACCGTTGTTAAACCGGTATTCGCTGTTTCCATGAGATCCATTCCAGCAATGCAGGACCCTCCCAAACATGGTTTGTCTAGTGGTCAGTTAACAGTCTAATAGCTGTCCGTCAAAAACCAGTTGTTCATAAGTTGAGCTTATTCCACGAATCGAACATTCAAAAACTGCCACAGATATGAGTTTTTCAACTGGTGTTGATTGAAAAGAGATTGAACCATGAGTTATGGGCTTCACCTGAACCCAGTTATCTGAGTCAATACGATCCCTCCCTGCCCATCCAACTGGATTTATCACAAGTCATTAATCTGCAAGAGACTCATTTCCTTATTTAGCTACATATTCTATGGCGGTAAGAAGCTTGTGATGTTGCTGTTACCGCTGCTGCCAAAAGTGTCTTTGAATGATGGATTTCAAGAACAACCCCTGGAATTGATGTTAAGTGATTCTTGTGAGTTCCACGGGCTACAACAAGTTAGGTTCTTTGAAGTCGTCAGATTGAGTGAATAGTCATTTGGGTTTGAGGCAAAGTTATCGAATAAACATGAACTTTCTATCTAACTTGCTTCCTTCATCTGACTTGGGACAATCCGATGGATTTTAACTACATTTTTACGAACCTTCTGCTTTAATTTTAACGCTTGTTGTTTTATAATAAATTGCTTTAAGTTATCCGCATGAGGTGCATCCATTAAGATAACTCAGTTGTTTGCTATCAACTCAATGGCTAAAGAAACGATTGAGTTCCCTGTGAACATCCATTCGTAACTAACTCTCTTGTAGATTACAATGAACCTAACACTTCTGTACCTCTGATCCTGTGGCTTGACCGTGACGCTTTTCGCATTTAAGAACCATCAGGAATCTTGTCCATCACGTCAGCAGTGACTCGGATCACCATTGTTTTCCCAACCGATACACATAATAGAGCAATCATTTGGCGATATCTATAAGCCCCATTGACATTTCCATCACTTATGCTCAAAACGTTATTAGAAATAGTGGCGTGCACGACCTGATACCTTTTTGTCAAAATAGCGTTTTCTATTTTTTATACTCATTTTCTTTTTTGCTATCACTTGCGGGCCTGCTATACATCACTGAGTGTATATCTAGTTAGGTACATTTTCCTATTTCTTTTTAATGTCATTTTTTCCATTTAGGAAGGAATGGAATGGGTTATCAAGTCGGTTAACTCACGTGGACGATTACGATGATTGTCCGAAAACCCGCTTTTAAGCCTCATTGTTCTTTTATCTTTCAATTTTTTGTTCGCCCGCTGGTTGTTTTGGTTTGTTTGTTATGGACAGAGTTCTTAAACTGTTTCTTGAGTCTTATTTATCCGTTTTGACTTGTCGAACACATTTGATGAAAATACTCTCCTTTACCATCGGTGCCCGTGTATCATATTGACTTTATTTGATTCCCAATCCCCTTCATATCTGCTTCGTACTCAGTTGCTTTCCCATCTGTAATGCAATCGGTGGGAGTGTGCATGTTGTGGTATGTGCGTAGTGTGCCTCGCATCTCGGCACGTGTTTTGAAATTCCGTTGTCCATCCATTATCTG
>LOND01003427.1:13370-29901 GCA_014220965.1 Paragonimus kellicotti | reverse complement strand
CACATTCGTGTTTGTATGTATTCTCTGCTGGAATATGGCATGACTGTTCTAACGATTAATTTCTCGCCCTACAAGTTTTCGTTACGGTTGACGGTTGTGAGATGAGATACAGGGGTTGCAATCAGGTTGTTATGGCACCAGCTATACTATTCGTGGTTTCGTTGTTTGTACGCACAACCTGCTTAAATCAGATTTCACTGTATGGTTCAAGTAATCAAAACTGTGTTATTGTTGTAGTACCGTGCAGTATTCGCTGATTTTTGTTAACCTCAAGATATGAATTTTCGCATCTATCTGATATTGCACTGCAACCTCATAAACTCGAACGTTGAGTGTGGCTAATGATTTTGTGCATGTCGGTGACATGAGGAATGTGTCCATCAGTTCATGATTGAGGATTACGAACACACATATCGTAATACGGTACACTGTAACTACTACTGATTTAAACAATACTCACGGGAGTAAGAAAATCGTAACCGAAATCTCAGAATTCATTCGCTGAGCAACCAGTTCATATTGGTTTCTGTCCGATCGTTGCGAGAATAACCAAATAAAATACCGAACTTATTGGAAAACGGCAGTATTGAAATTACTGCAGCAAATTGTCAGCCGAATAAACGGACTGGTGTTGCAAGCTGGTGCTGACAGAGCACCACATCAGTCCAGTAATTATGAATTAATGCGTATATCTGGGAGCTCACCGCACGAGGATCAATCAATTGAACACATTCCATTTACCAGTTTCAGCATGCAGGGACTTTTGAGATGATTGTAGAGAACAATTATTACTAGACACACACACGCTGACGAGAAATTGTACAGACTGAGTGTATGGCACAGACGCATTTCTGATCGCCACGTTTCATTCAGACTGAACACATTGATATTGTAAATAGTTGACCATAATGTAACTTTACTTTTAGAGACCTCACTAAATCATGCGCATAAAATTTCTACTCTTCAGTCATCTAATATGATGCTAAGTAGAGTTTCTTTGAATCAGCCAGATATTTGATAGGTTACTAAGTGTAACTTTCCAGAGTGAGTGTTTTCTGAGTAGTTTCCATTTAGTTAGTTCCCACAATCAGCACTGATTCTAACTCATCGACTGACAATGAAGGTAAATATGAGTGAGTGTGGTGGCATCAAAATTGTGGATCGGGAAATACTTCAGCGAGTATGACTGAGGACGTTAGCGAAACTCGACTCGAACTAAAATAAAGTGTGGACCTTGTAACAAGCTGAATATTCTTCATTGAAACCAGAGCTAACTGCTAATGCATAATGTCGTGTATATGAACACCCCTGTGCAAATATATGAAGATAACTCAAAATCAACCTCAAAATAGATATTGCATCGACCGTTTTTTCCAAGTATCAAAAAGCCAGAACAACTAAGATTTCAAAGCGAATAAAGTACACTGGATTCCAGAACGTGGAATGAACTAATACCATCAAGTTAGAGTTGGCCAGAGCAGAGGAGGATGCTGATCAATTGGATTGTATGTCTCGTAGAAAATGATCTACTGTGATACATAATCCCGTGTGGAAAATTCTGCTTTGGTCTGTGTGCAAACATACGATCAACGTTAGATGCTTCTCCCATCTTATCCGATGTTTCTGTTCACACGGCTCTTGAAGTTGATGAAAGCACCAATAAATGACATAAAACAGTCCACTGATTTTACAAATGAATTAAGTTCACAATCCTGTGGAGTTCGGATGTCAGAGTCGATGTAAACAAACCCGTGCACTTCGCTGATAGCGTACTACAAAATAGTCATAGAATAGTCGTGGGCTTGATTAAACAAAGTCACCCAAATGATTCACTCAAATTTTCATTGGTTTCATCCACTGAGGCAACGTTTACCAAAATGAGTTACTTCATACCGGGACATTATTTTGCAAATTATCGTGGCATACTCAAACAGCTGAAGCTAACCGAAATCACTTCGACTGAAAGTGCCCCACAAACAACTATACAAGCCTTCAGATTCAGATTGAATTTCCAGCCAGCCTCACTTGAAACGAATACCAGACTTGAGTTTCACATTTGTGATGACGTTACGTGGAATATTAGCAAATTTCGACCACTCATCAGTGATCCTAGTATATCAGTAATTAATATATGGATCTAGATCTGTCTCAAGTGAGCTATTCGGAGGGTCATCAATTGAAATTAACAGACGGTAACTGATCCCTATTCGAGATGATCTGGCAACCTGATCATTACTGTAGCAGAAGTGCTGGCAATGTGATAACTGATCAAAACGAGAACAGTTGCGAAAGTGGCTTATTGTCGTAGGCTTCGAAGACACAGCTGAACTTGTTGAGTTGCTCACAGTTACGTCCGACCCACTTCGATGATTACAATCTCGCAACAAACGATGCTCGAGACATACTAGCTAGCTGATGCTTCACTTCAAATACTCTTCGACCTAGTTAAGATTCAGTTTCGTGTTAGTTATCACTGGTATGACAGTGTTTAGCATCACACATCTCGGTATGATTGTGTTTTTACTGGTAGTGCTTAATTACATCACGTGTTTAATTTAGTAATATAGTTGTCAGTTATGTGGTTACTTGAAGAAAATTCACCAAAGCTACACATCCGTAAATATCAGTTTTGAATTTTTTGGATTATACTCAACGCTCATCAGCTTTGTCAGTTAATATTATTTCAATCTCCCAATTACTCTGAGTTAAATAGCTAATGAAATATTAATAAAGGCCCCATGCTCTCGTAAAATAGATGCACATTCTATATTATGAGATTTGCAAACTTACCTAATACGTTTCTTCAGACAGTGATCCTCCTCACAAGTCAACCGGCTGAAACGCTTATCTGAATGTGTGGACTGCAATCGAACGTGTTTGGTGTTGAACCTGAAACAATCCTCGATTTGCCGAGTTAGTTGATATGCTATCAAGAAACAATTATTTACGTCATGCAAACAAACAGATACAACACACTGTTACGTGTAATTATTGATCAGTGTTAGGTTGGGCAGGGTGAAACAAACATTCCTCCTCATGAAAACCCACCCTCTTCAAAACTGTTGGAGTCTTGTAAAAGTTTCCAGTCAATATATTGATGTGATATGGAAGCTCCGAGGGAAAGCTTATCGGTAAAAATGGAGACGCCACGACTGATGATGCACTCGCCAATTCCCGTTCCTGAATCACCGGTGGACAAAATGAATCTGTTTCTCTTCTGATTGACCAAAAACGTCCGATCCACATCGATAGCGAAAATCCACGAGCTCTGCAATATGACGTTGATGGGTCATGTAGGCATTCTCCGGACCACAAATTCGACAAATTGCCTGCCGTTTCATCTACGCCCCGACCTGTTTCCAGAAACAAACATTGGTTAAAAATTTAGTTATTTGCTGAATTCGACCATGTTTAAAATGAGTAGCGTTGAATTTTCTATAGCATGTAATTATTGCCTTCGTGACACTTCAATTCGATGGAAATATAGTGCGTTGGAATTGCAGATTTGATTGAAAAATTGTCTAATCGGGACAATTCAATTCTCATCTCATAGAAGGCTGTAAAGCAAAATGGATCACAGTTTGTATTCCTGTTCGAAATGGTGTTTGCAAGTCACCTTGAACATATGCAATTAAACGAGTTTCACCAGTGAACCGCGATTTGAAATGTGAAACAAACACCGTGCTCACCGAGTAGTAGATAATGATCACTCCCCATTTCCAGAAGAGGGACCGGAGATTTTTGCATATGATCCAAGCTTGAATAATGAAACTGGCTTCGGTGCGGTTTATAGAATGAAGCCAGTGCATAGCCAGGCACACCAGTTTCCGAGCGATCCACAATGGGCGTCAAATATTTACCAGCCTTCGGATGTAAGCGAGCTCCGACTTGAGTCAAACTGTCTTGTGAAATGTAGAAATCCGGTGTCCAGTAGTGAGATGCACTTGTCAACATATTGAACTGTGACCCTGTGCACAAGAATATAAACCCTATAGCATTAGAAATTTAGACAGCGCACTTATGATACTCAGTCTAATCCTTAACTGGGAGGTTTACTCCGATATTCACTTCAAACAACTGTAAACACAGAACGGAATAGCATGCCGTACTGTTATGCGTCCATTTCATCACACTAATAAATCATCTGTATGAATCCGAACAGACCAGTTCGTTGAGTGTTGCTTGAATAATACTTGAAGTTGAGTCAACCATTGATTGCATATCGTTGTAAAACTGAACAAAAATTGAATATCATGTCACATACTGCTAACTCACGTGAAGTGATGCCTTCAAGAAAAGTCGTGTACTTTCTGAATTTCTGTAGACGTGGGGCGCGATTACAACCAGATTACCAGGTCGTTCATTGAAATGTTTGTTGATGATATACTGGATTGTGGATCACCCAAACGAATCCAGCGTTCGTCAACTCCAACACTGACTTCCATGTTTATATCGGTCACTTGCACGGACTTCCCATTGAAGTAAGCCATGATCTGGAATTCCGGAACTTGTCTGTAAACGACACCCAAATTGAACCACAGTCCATACGGGATTTGTTCCAATATTCTGAAGGAGTGTGTCACATTGTCCATGAAAACTGTATGAGAACATTGGTGAACGACTGAATTAGAGCAAGTTTAATTGAATGTTCTATTAGTTGTTCAGTGAGTAGAAGCACGTTTGACAACCGAAGAAATCCTGATTAATCATCCTTAAGTAATTGCAGGGATTCTACAATTCCGCCGTACCACTGCTCGCACTGAATGCCGCGGAATGTCTTTGAGACAGATTTAGATATAGAATCGAACTACCTGACGTTTAACACATGCAGGTGTAGGCCACGATTCCTGCGTACAAACACTCCGTTGCAAACTGCTGTTAGCAATGCAAACAGTTTGGCACAGACTTTCCACTAGACGAAGGATCTCAACTAACGTTGAGTTTAGCGAAAATATCCGGTCTATAATTTGAAACATTGAATATGGTTACTTTTATTTATGGGAAAATATATATCATAATAGAGAGTCATGCGATATTGGAGTACTTCTGCACACAAGTTTCTGTTTACCATTCTAAACTAATCTCTGTTCCGGGTGAAGGTAAACCAGTGTATACGTGGTCGAAACTAGGTGTACTTCGTGTATGCAGTTGAATCGTCATGTCGTATAGATAACCAACAACAGACATGAATATTTACACTGATAGTCAATTTTTCAAAACGCTCGGCTAATAAAGACAGAATGTTGTTGGTTACCTTACTTCGTGTTTCTCTTACGGCGTGTTTCTGTTTAGTGACGATGAAAACACTCCATAGGGTTTTTTAAATTCTCCCGTAACAATCAGCAACAGAGCAGGATTGCCCACAAAATTGAAATTAACATGCAGGTAGTATTCGATACTATTCTACGCTCTGCCTCTTCATTTATTAGACGAATAGAATTGAAGTTCCAGGTTCAAGTTTTATTTGCTTGAATATTCTTCATTTCCACGTTGTCGTGTCTAATGCACGAACCACATATTCGCTCTTTGCAGAATATACGAACTGTTGTCAAATATGGCGGAAGAATTCGAAAAACCAATTCAATATGAGCTGACAGCACCATTTTATCACATGGTAAATCGAATATTATAAGTTTGGCGTGAATATTCTCGGTTTAAGGTCATGTGCGAAACAATAACATGCTTTCGAATTGGTCGATATATGTATATATAGTGCATATATAATATCACATGTATATATTTTACCACACGCCCGTTCACTTGTTAATCAACCGCCATCAGATACACATTTAACTGAGTTTGAGGCTGTTTACGTGAATGACTTGTTAGCATCCAATTTAAATGCCCAATTACCAGGTCAATTCAATTCAATCATTATGGCGACTCTAACCTCAACGCAAATCTAATGAAGATTAGTTTGTATGATTGCTGCTTAACACATTATTACACTAGAGAATGTTCAGGATTGACAGGTCATTGACTTCTCACTGCTCTGAAACACACCAGTGAGAATTTCGTTTGCCATAATATACGTTTAAATAGGTCCGATACTCACTTTGAAAATAATTACACTGTTTGTGCAATCTTACTTCACTTGATGTTTCGAAAGAGTGCCATGAACAAAGTCACACAGATGGGTTGTGATTACGCACGCGGCCACAGAAAAGCACTGGAAACTCCATATCTCGTGTGTTTTTACAATTATCCGTAAGTCAGTGGATTTTCATTCTGATTGTAAGTGTCAACGTATTTTGCTGTGCAACATTCGAGAGTTTTACTTGTTACAAAGTGTACACTATTCACGTCCAATATCAACCTTCAAATGCAGATAAGCTTGTTTACCGACCAACATTGGAAGAACTTACCAAACTCGAGTTTTACGTTCAGTGGAGCTCAGTGGCAGTGAAAATCCATTATTGTACCGGAATTTGCGCCTCAACCTTTGTGTTTCTGGGACTAACAACAGGACATTTCTCGAAGTGAGAATGAGCTTGAACTCATATACAAAAGCTTAACCACGAAGTTGTGAATAGAGTTCAATTTGGTCGAACTGTTTGCTCTGTTTAGCCAGGTATATGCTCCACTGATTAGGTGTGGTAAGAACGTAACTCGGGTCTAATATCTTCTTTCGACTGAGGAGAGAGGAAGTGGCAAGTTGATCGCAGAGGCAGTAAACAACTACAAGCACTATTCAAATTGTAACAACCAGTATTCATAAAACTTCTGACATGATTCAAGCGCAGCTCAATACATTTAACCGGAGACAGTCACGTCAATCCAACCTGGAAATTTTGATTCAGTGGTTACCGACTGTAGCAAAAGTATAGGCAATTGCATTCATTATTCTACCGAAGTGGCCCAACAAGCCGGACATTATTCACACGCAGTGGTGATGGAGAGTCTGGAGAGGATTTTGCTCCCGAGACAATTTTGGAGTTAATGACATTAATATTGAACACGCTCGACTGATAACCACAAGCACTAGATTCAAATTCTGATTAGGACGATAATATAATTTCTGTGAAGCGTCTCCTTTCTCAAGCTACGACAAAACCACTTAACATTGCAGTGGCTTCAGCGAACCAGAAAACCTCATTGCTCAATACGAATTTATAACAATCTGAACTATGAAACCCTCTGCCATTTATCTCCTACCGGTTGACCAGAGGAATTAAGAAAGGGAGATTGACTTTATTCAATGTGCGGTAAATTTCAATCCATGACACATTCTATCAAAACTTTAGTACATTCCAATCTAACTTCAAATATACAACATGAGAAATCTAATACGTTCCAATGCACCCGCAACCGCAAATCCACACCAGACAGATTACTCTCTACAAACCTCACCATGCACAAATATATCCAGCCAAGTATAATAAAAGAGTACTAGTCAGCAAACCGCCATTCAGAAGCCAAATACCTCATTTAGACGACAAATGCCGTTCATAGATTCTTCCATTCGACAACACGGAGTCCAGCGCACGATGTCCGACACCCGTTCAAGCCCATATCTATCATCCTACTCTGATAGTGTGACTAGAGTGTAATTTCGTAGGAAATCACGACTTGGAGGCCCGAGCTCACTTACCTCAATTTCAATACTACACAATCATAATTGTTAAACGAAAGGAAATCTTGCTCAGGGGCAGACGCACAATTCCAAAGATGGACGTCTCCATACCGCCACAAATTACGGAAAAACAGCTAGATAATACCAACTATAGTCCCGTGCAACGCCTGTTAGCAACAATATTTCTTGTTCTGATGCATCCAAACAGATGGAAATAAGAGACACATGAACCATGAGGCTAAACTCTTCAGCATGCGATGATCACACGACCAAATGCTGATCTTGCTTCATGTCAAATGGGAGGAGCTTAAACTCTTAGAACACTGACTGCAGAGACTTCGCCTGTGTCGAATGTGTAAGATGAATAGTCACGAAGTTGCCTGTTGTGGTTCACAACAAGATACAGATGTTTATCAAGATTTTGTGTCAACAGTTGTGTTATGTTATCTTCAGGTAGAAGAAAATTTGACATTCATCAACCATGTATATTTACATCAAAACAATTTGGTAGGCTCTATAGCGTTACTTTTGCCTACATTTCAAAATTCCCAACTACTCGATGCAACTCACCTGTCTTGAAAACTTATGTCGTGCATTATGTCACACCGATCTCCATATTCATCACTTGCTTACCTCAAACTGTTCCGCAAAATGAGTCACTTTTGAAAACTTGAGTTTGTTTCAACAACAAGCACATTTTATGACATGATAATTTATGCGCTCTATACAACCCATAAATGATGGCTTAATCGAAAACTGTTTCATTCTGATAATCGCTATTCAAACTAAGGATCAGCCATGTGAAACACTTGGGTATTTCCATGTGTAACGCCGCATACAACGTTATCTCACTGACCACAAAATACTGTTCTGTGAAACGACGTTGTCTTAAACGTGCAGTGTAAAACATGAACACATGAGTGCATCTGCCGATATCTTGATCTGTGTTAAAAATTCCTATAATTTTATGAACTAACGTAATGACACAGTTGTGTTCACATGCGATCAAATACACGCAAACGAAGAAAAATTTTCCCCAATAAATTCTCTCTACATTCAAAACGCACGGTGAGAGTCTCAATAAGCATCCAATTAAATCAGTGAAACAGGCAATTGAGCACGAAATTTGCATGAGCCTGGAAGCAGAATAATTCCAAAATAACATCTTCAATTTCCAGGCTTGATGAATGGAATGCTCTACCTCCGGCGAACATGGCCAAGTGTCTTTATCGTGATCATTCACTTTCGTTTTCGAAATGTAGTCTGGATTCCCCATGCAATAAATCCCCCAATCCAAATCGTATGTTGTTCAACAAAATTGATCTATTTTATCTGATGTTGTTGACGGTTAACCTCTAACAAAGAATCCACTGACAATAAATTGTGAACAAATAGATGTTGGTTTTTCTTGTTTTAAACTCCATTACCAAACATGAGGCGTAAACAATGACATCCCTCGTAATCCTGATCTGCACAATTTGTTGCTGCAAACAAGCCTGTTATTATGCCTCACGTTTCATGCGGCCTGAATGACCGTACTGCACACATATTTTCGTTCACGGACTAAAGAAATACTCAATTTCATAGTAACATATTCAACAGTGCAAAGCTAATCATATGTTAGGCAATTTATACGACATGAGCCTATTAACGTATCGGAGATAGATTGCTCGCTTCAAACGATGTAATTAATTTGGCATGATAAGATAAAAACACAGAATGTTAGTAATATGGACAAAAGTCTAGTGTTGGAGGAATGAAGAAATATTCGCTCAGCTGTGGGATGAAGTGTGACAGGTATTAGTAACCATAGGAATGCTCCTAAAAGTTTACCCTTCGGAGGTCAAACCGAGCGACACACATTCTGACTGTTGTTTTGAAAGGATTCATAACTGAACCTCCTCATCGTCGCTAATTGGACGCATGTATTCTGCAATTCATTCCCTCGTATTTTCACACTGTTGCAAGGTTCTCACAGTATCCATAACATCGCAGAGGAGGCTCTTGTAAAAATAAACTCTCACTCAGAACGTGTCCCTACTCAAACCCGTTCTTCATTCTTCTGAAACAATGATGAAACGAACTGAATATATCTTCCAGTTTAAACTGATAATGGCTACTTGGTCAATAATCACCGATCATTGTAATCATCCTCGACAGCGCTACATTAGTTGCTCACACGGATGCGTGACTGCCATACAACCATGGATGGAGGGCCAAGCCCCAAGTGGAAGGCAAAGGAGAAGAAAGAGTGTCAACAAGCAGGTCTGAACACAACAGTTCAAACATTTTGGTGTCCAAATCTTGCAAACAAATGACCGAGCTATAAGTGGAGGTAAGGTCGCTCCGGTTGGACAACTTCCGTATCGATTTTGCTTACTTGTGTCAGCCTGAATGCATTCAATTCATAGTCAACGCAGCCGAATAGTTATAACCATCAAATCACTGCCATCTGTCTTACCTCCCCCGGTCGTCTACACTGTTGACGGCCAAACGCTGGCCGAGAAGAGACGCATCAACGATTTACTCGGACGTCATAGCAATAGATCAATAATTGACATGCTTTCGCGCAGACAGACGAAAAATGAGTTAACTTATTTACAATTCCCTGAAGGAGATTAGACTGGTGCGCTACTGTATGGTACCCTGTCTACAATATTACAGAGGAGGACTACACGATCTACTTGGTTGGGGTGACTTGACTCAATCTTGAAATATTCACAAAACGAGTACGTTTGACTGTATTGCGGGTATGTTGTGACGGTATTCTAGAACATCAATCGAATCGTTTATTTCAACGAGCAAGTGACTCCGTTCACTGGCTTCATGATCGAAACTTATTGAACAGACAGAGATTTACAGGTAATACAGTGTCGTTGTGAGTTTCATTGGAATAATTTCGTCGTGAACCATACAACGTTTATGACGCAGTGATGAAACCGCTCGCCTTACCAGAGAGCAGACTGAAGTTCAGACGGAATTTTCATGCAGCCAATGTCGATCATTGTGTTACGGCTCTCATACGACGTGAGATGCGAGATTCGATCGTATAGGTCAGTGGTTCAAGTGAAGTTGAAACATCCAACAGTGAGTACAACATAATGATGAGTATATTAGAGTAGTTCATGATTTCAAATTTGATTTCAATGAGAACTGTGGCGTTGTCGCCAGCTTCATCCATAGCATAATTTTGACAAGGATGTGTAATTGACTGAGAGCACCATACCAACCGATATTACCGAGCTCAAATGAATGTTGTGCGACATGTCGTGGTTCTTGTAAACAAGCATGTTATGCACATGTGTGTGCGTCAATGTTCACTGACGGTAAACCAACCAGGATTTGTCTAGGATGGATGAACAAACGATGACTTATTGACTGATAAGTTGTCTGCTCCATACGTAATACCGCTTTTCAGTAATGTATAGTGCAGGCTCACTGAATCAGCTTCGACGTTTTGAGCAGGATGTTAGAACCGGTGATCTGAACTCCATCTCGCCGAATTGGCAGCAAGCACGACCACACTGTTGTACACAAACAGTTAGCCAAACTATTTTGTGGGTAGTGATTTACTTGCCCGATAATTACTGCTATCCGACATTATGTGACTGATGTCATGAATCCGACCGTGCAAAATCACGTCACTAAGAACGCAGGTGACGCGCACGTTGACCACTCGACAAGTCAATTTCAGTTCAAAAATATTTGAGAGATTCAGATATTATAGTTTTCATGTGGTGTTTACGAACAAAATTGTCAACTTCACACTGTGAGCGACGGATCGGTATGAGCACTTTCGAAAAAAACTAACCCAGTTTGCTGTATGGACATACTATCCATAACCTGTTCAATACGCGAACTCCAATGTTTCCACACTAGTGAAACCATAGAGTCACATTGACGGATGACAAACTCGTACGAAAGCAAAACGTTGGGACAAAATAGATCTCATTACGCTTGTTTTACATTCCGACGGTCACGTCGATAGACATAGAATCTCTCATTTTACAACAATGCTCCAATACAACTAGGGCAGTTCCAATACAGTTTCTTATTGCATGTTGTCATCAACAACCGCCGGTTAACTGAACGTGTGCATTTGATATCCTGATCAGTTACTACAATACGTGGTCGGCAATGTTGTAACGTGGATGGAGAGCTTACATTTATCGTTCCAGGACGGACCATCTTCAAATCCTACTTCCTCTGCTTTTCTTTTGACTAAAATCACAGTGAGTGCCTCTCAGTTGTGGTTATCAACTGAGGTTGATGGGCCTCGATGTGGTATTGTCCTACTAAATCTGTAAGACATTTCATTCAAACAGTCAGAGGGAGGTATAGAAGTAGTTAGGCTGTCGCATAGTATATTTATGTGAACACATGGTTTTGTACACCGTCAGAAACAAGTCGCTGTTGAAGTTGTGGATTATTTTGCCGGTTGTAAAACGTCGTGTGCGCGACCACTTGTCTTAGATCATCGATAAGGAAGTAGTATTTGCTCAAAATCACCTCTGCATCTTGCTGTCTTTCGAACTCATGTTAGACGACTAGTTTCCAATCAGAGGTTAAAATGTGGCAAAGCTCATTCAGACTGCGCCATGCTTGGGCCAATTATACCACGATTAATTTGACAATGGTTGTTGAGCCAGGATTGTTTATAATCAAATGTCCTCTTGGAGTGATCGACATATTCACCATAGTGCTGACTCACTTCTTTTAACGACGGACAAGCCTTGGCAACTACGGTGTTTAAACAAAAGCTTCTGTGCGCACTGCTTGGTGTGTCGTAGTAGGACTCTGATGGACACCACATTGACCAGAAGACACGTTTGTGACGCAGTACCTAGGCCTCAATATAATATTAACATTCACCTGGTGATGTAAGCACACCATGCGTATCGACATTGCATGAAATACGATTGGTCGCTTACTCTCACAAAATGCGCGCAGTCTGCGAGAAACGAATCTTTGCAAGCAATAGGATTCTCACTTATCTCGTGCGTTAAACTCGAACCCACTAAGCCTGTGCACTGTTCCCACCGTTTATGCAAAATATTTCCCTACAGTAACTCGGCTGAACGTTTAGAACTTATTGATCAGCTGTTACCTCATAATAGAACCAGATTGTGTTCCGTAGCTTGTTATTCATCGAGCAACTTACCTGTTGCCTAATCGAAAATAAACCGCATAATTCATTGTGTCGCACTGTCTCTCAGACAAACCTTGCCGAAATAAAAGAGAGAAAGCTGATATAAACACATTCAATTCACATTGATGGATAATATGACGGAAGTAATGCGGATGTGGGCACCTGCAGTGTTGAGATGATATAAGAATAATCGCAGATAGTTTTGTGCTAATCGGTATTTCGTTTGATCCGGAAGTCTCACGAGGACGACTTCAAAACCTGATACACTCACCTCGAATACACTGTCCTATCCCGTTTGTTGGATGGTTTTCACCACACCGTAATTGACACCAAAAGGCCAATGGCGCCGCAACAGAAATCAGCCTTGAATGAAAGTAATACTTCAATCGCTACACATTTTGAACGGGTCAAATATATGACTGCATAAATGATCTGGGTTGAAGGAATTGGAGAACGCACGCGCAGGTGCACTATCATGCACATTGTGCCTGCTTCAGAAGGATGTAATGTTGTTATCCAACCAGAGCATGACAGACCACTGAGGCACCTAGCATCACCCCTAGATATCTGATCTGACGATCACGGATATGAATCGTGCGTACCGGCCAGCATGCTTAGATTCAATCAATATGCATCAACTACTGAAACTGACATCCCTAACGGGATAAATGACGAAACAAACACACGTATTTTGATCCGCTGATAGATGTCTGTTGAGATCAGATACAAGCCCCGATAGACCAGAAGACGTCAAATATGACTAAGGAGAACTGCTCACTACCGAAATATTCGAAACGACGTTCCCCTGGATTGCTTTGTGTGACGTTTATACAGATTCTGAAACCAACATAATAGTTAACATATCACCACCACTCCCATATGCCATGATCACCTCATAGCACAATGCAACATGTTGGTTCAGCCTCCCCAGGTCGATGATTCAACACGAGTAGACTTATCGGTTGTGCTTACTGTCGGCAATAAAACTGCCACCTTTCTTTGCATTGATGTTGCTTCGGCATTACTCTCCGACAAACTGGACGAGCTTCCAGACCACTGTTTTGCGAACCCCATTGATTGTAGACATTACGTAAACCTGATGCAATGATGACGTGCAAGACAGCAAGTGGATCGTTATAAATAAAGTTAATATTTCACGAAATAGTTTTTCGCCCGTTCAAATCACCACTGTCTGTTATATAGAACAGCTCAAAGAATCACGTGCAGTACATCGGGACTGCTCCCGCCTGATGGTTGAAATTAGGATTGCTAACGGGTTGCCAAGAGAATGATGTTGTCAGTCAACCATATCTAAGTGTATCCAAAGTATTACAAAACTCTCGAGTAGGTGGTAAACAGTGGAACAATTGAAGTAATTCTTGATTGAACTATGTTTACTATTTCAGAAAAAAAATGTATCGTTCATCTCAAGTCAATTTCGATTTGGAACATGCCAGTTGTTGCATTTTACCAGCTTGACGCAAATGTACTTTCAATTCTGTCGAAACGGATTACGTAATCAAGGAAAACTATCACGATTATTGTGTGAATAACGCAATCATAAACAGGTTTCCAACTGATGGATCGGGAGTTTTCTACTGGTTTAGTTACGTTCTGGAACTCCTCTATCCGAATCTGACTTTCATACCAAGACATTGAAGAACGAGCGTGTGTAGCTTTGTATTTCCTCCACAGTAGTGGAGTAAGTGGAATCAGTTGTCGTCTGACTGCGTATTAGAAGATGTAACAAACTTCAGTTCGACCCAGTATGTGGTTAATGGTTGATATTCGTAGTGTGTCTGCTTTGAGGTATTGTGTTGCATAATTGTTCACAATGTGTGTGATCTTAGCATGTTCAAGTTACTAAACGAAAGCTGTGCATAGTATACTTTTGAATTTACAATAATGACCCCGAACGCCTTGCTTGTATCTTTAATTACCATCTGTTTGTTACAACACGAGTTACGTTGTGAACCTTCGACTCCAGTCCGTCAATGTTGAACGAGTGAGTGAGTATGAGTTGATGTACGTTTTCGAACAGACACTCTTGCATTGATGTGCATGACTTTGCGTTCACACATCAGTAGGTAGAACCCACTGACACTCAACTGAAACAAATTCACGTTCAGTACAGTTTTATTGGAACGATTCCCCTGAGAAACGACATGAACAAAGAAGTGAGAAAAATCGTGCCAACAATCGTGTAGAATGGTCTGACAGCAGACGTTTCACGAGTAGGTATAATGTCCGTTTAAAAATCAGGTGAGGACCACTAGTTGCAATCCTATCATCTGTTCTGAATAGCAATTGTTACCAAAACTTTTAATTCTATCAAATTGCGATCCCATCAGTTCCAACATATGCGCATCACACTAGTTCGGATAATACGTGTCTGAAAGACATTGCATTCGTTCTCCTGTTCAAGAGATTTTGGTCAGCCAGCGTGGGTTGAAACAGAAGATACGCTACTATGCACAACCGATTGTGGTAGACAAGAATTGCGATCGATTCAATTCACTCACATTCTGGTCGTCTGTGGATCATCTGTTGACCAGTGCAGACTACGTCTGATTGAACTGGATGTAGAATGCTCTGTGACGTGAGCATGGACATAAGAGAACCGTCAGGTGTACTAAGTGCATGCCCATGAATTCGATAATTGTGAATCGTATCATTCAATCTACAATAATTCGATGTTTTTCTGTCATTCAACGTAGATGTGCGTTACAAGGCAACAACCAACCACTGTTGGCAATTCGAGGACATGCAGGAAGGAATACGAATCGTTGACCGTGGCTCATCGAATAACCCTCTTACAGACGCGATTGGTAGGCGGGCGGAAACAGTTGAGGCATGGATTTGCACAGAACTTCGCCATCGACTCGTTTATGAATATTCTTTATTTGAAGGTCAAATTCTCAAAACTGAACAATAGACGCTCATTTTCACGTTGATTTGCGATCAAGGATGAGCTTACAACGTCAACCGCGTAACAGAAGCTGATTTTGTCATTTGCTCAAACTCTGTCCGTGATTCGATCTTTCATGATTTCATATGTTCTGACTCCACAAATCTGTTGAAACATTTTTCACTGAGCTGAATCGTTCGCAACCGTGAAGCTATCAGAATCCGTTGAATCGGAAATTCCTGGTTCTCAGCATCAATCTCATTTACTGAATATCCTAACCATTGTTGGCTTTGTTCAGTATTCTTTCACCCGACAGATATTTTCGCAGTATTGATATGTCACAAACCGAATACCATACTAGATGCATCTAATCATGGCTTCCCACCTGTGTGAGGTTGGAGGAAATTCCCGTTAGATGAGATGATTCAACGTCAATCACGATTGCCCAAACGAATCACCTGTTCCGTGGTTAGTCGTTATTGTACCGGACATTCATTGGAAACAAAGTTAGCAAGTCATTTGTGTGGTCCGACGAAATCAACAGATTCTGAGGTCGTGTGGTTTTGTCGCATTTGTCAAATGTAGGAGGCATACCATTATATCAGTGAAGTTGATTATACGTGCGGAAGAGTAGTTTATTGTGTGGCTGACCGATTTTGGAAAGTGCAATGTACCATGTTAATATACTGAAAATCCTCATTGTTAGATCCAGTGAAGTATATATTCCAGCCTGAACTGAACATTCGTTCTTTCTTTCATGTTCAACATCCTCATCATTGCAGTAGGTAGCAATTTGCAGTTACAAAACACTGGCATTCTCGTCAATCCAATACATCTCTCAAACCTTGAAGCACAACTGACTCACGGCGTTAATTTGTGATTGTTATAACATGCATCTACT
>LOND01003426.1:35836-48576 GCA_014220965.1 Paragonimus kellicotti | reverse complement strand
TGAAAAGGTTAATCCGATATGCTGACTGGACCGTCAGCTATTCTTTATGCAAAGTGTGTTTCACAATACAGTTCATATGTGAATGCTTCTATTGTATTCACTGATCAGTGCGGTTGGTTCGTTATTTCAAAACGTGATTGAAGCATACGCATGAGAGCAAACGGATAGATGCCATTGCAAGTATCCTTAATTTTCTCAAGCCTTATCGACTTCAATCCAGAGAGCTTTCTTCAAACTTTTCCACACAGTTGAACTATTGGAGAATTTCATGAGTTTCTTTGATGGCCAGGATAGAATAGTTCATAGTCCGACTCAATCTCCAATATGAAAATTTTGACAGTCAATGGATTTCATTTCATACAGGGAGCTCCATTGCTTGTAACCAGCGGTGCATACACAACTTTGAACTCGGTCACACTCTGTGCCATAATAAGCTGGTCAGAGCTTAGCCCAGACGGAAGCTCCCCGTTCTAGGCCACACGGTAGAGTTTGGAAAAGAACTTCAGATATTCACAGGCCCATTAATGAAGAAGTTGATTTGGTGAAATTACGTCAGTTCCATTTTGTAGTGAACTAGTTGTTGCCGTGAAGATCGAAAATAATATTTGAAAAGTGATATAGCAGGCTATTGCTTTCACCTGCAACCGCTAATTGATTATATAGTACACATTCAAGGTACGTTCATATGCCTTGTTGATTTAATGATTTCGTCACTCATTCTAACTAGCACATGTTGGTGTATATTTCATTTCAGTGTCCACGTCCATCGAATGACTTCCATGCTTCTGTATGTGGCAGCCTCTTGATCAATACTGTTCTTCTTGGGGTTCATTCCAAAGCCCTACCCGTACCATCAGGAATCGGCACTGCCTCTCTACATGTAAAATTTTACTTATCGTATTGGCGACTTTCGAGTTCAAAATAGTCTGGTCCTATAAGAAGTGGAACACTATTGGCAATTGCCTACTGGTATTTTGCTCCCATAGACTCTCCAGTCAACCATATTTGAAGATAAGCACTGAACACCAATTTTCCGCTCATCAGAACCGGTCATTTGTAGAAATTTCAGTCATTTTAGGGTTTTACAGTCAGTTGAACTTCCATGTGTCAATAGTGTTGGCCACGGCTTGATTAATTTGACATTACACGATGATGTGAACTGCTGACAAACATCAACGTGAATGGTAATCGAGCGTATTGATTTTTCATATAGAATGACTGACAAGTTTGAGGGACGATGAGAGCTGTGGTCAGTGGTAGGTGACTCAGATCAATCGAAATTATCCACCACTCATAAGAAATCATCACATTCCACCTCGCACCAGGTTATTTGTGATCCATCGGCGCATAATCTGAGATGTCGCAAATGAGTCACCTAGCCAATACACCTCGCAGGTGTCAAAACGATGAAGACCGATATAATTAACCCCAACTGATATCATGTTGAATTTTCAGAGAAAAATTTCTTTGAACCTTAGTGCACAACAAAATATCGCAAAACATCCGCAGTATTTCAGGTAATTCAACTGAGAGAAGAGAACTGGTCATAGAATCATCGCATGAAATCAACATTACACATTGGGCGTCATTCACTGGAATCAAACAGAGTAACCGTGTCTACACTCGGAACGATCGGACAACGTGATCATTACTCACACGAGAGTGGTTGAGCGTTCACATATGATAATTCGGTCGAGCCTGATGTGAGGTCAATGGCGCAGTGGTAAACACGGTTGCCAGCTCAACGGAGCATGGCCGGAATTATATTTTCAGCAGTGGGGAAGATATGGACTCCTGGCAAGCTTCAGTGACTGCGTCACACGAATCCGCTGATTCGGCGTTTCGGATGGGGCCGACTTGACAGTCTATCCAAATAGGCGAGCTGCCGTCCCCAGTAAGTGATTTTTAATCATTGGGGATTCGAGAGAATGTATCGCGAATTTCTTATTCCGAGAGAATAATGCACAGCTTGTCGTTGCATATTCTGATATTAACTCGAACGGAAATCTCAGTCTGAGCGTCGTTATTTGGACTCGAACATATTAACCCTGTCTACTCTCGGAGCCAACGGACAACGTGATCATTCACTCACACGAGAGTGGTTGAGCGTTCACATATGATAATTCGGTCGAGCCTGATGTGAGGTCAATGGCGCAGTGGTAAACACGGTTGCCAGCTCAACGGAGCATGGCCGGAATTATATTTCCAGCAGTGGGGAAGATATGGACTCCTGGCGAGCTTCAGTGACTGCGAAACACGAATCTAGTTGTTCTGCATTCCGGATAGGGCCGACTTGAATGTCTATGCAGATGCGCAAGCTGCCTCCTCCTGTGGATGATTTCAAATGTATGTACAATTGAGATATCGCCTCGCGAATTAATCATTTGGAGGGAATATTGCACAGCTAATCGTTTCTCATTCTGATATCAGTTTGAACAGATGTCTCAGTCTAGGCCTGATTCATTCAACTCAAAAAGATTAACCGTGTCTACTCACGAAACGATCGGACAACGTGATCATTACTCACAAGCGAGTGGTTGAGCGTTCACATATGATAATTCGGTCGTGCCTGATGTGAGGTCAATGGCGCAGTGGTAAACACGGTTGCCAGCTCAACAGAGCATGGCCGGAATTATATTTTCAGCAGTGAGGAAGATATGCACACCTGGCTAACCTCAGTGACTGCGAAACACGAATCTAGTGGTTCTGCATTTCGGATAGGGCCGACTTGACAGTCTATGCGAATGTGCGAGCTGCCGTCTCTTGCGAGTGAATTACAATCAATATGGAATTCAGAAGAATGATTCGCGAATCTCTTGTTGGAGAGAATATTGCGCAACTAGTCATTGCTCATTCTGATATCAATTTGATCAGCATTCCCAATCTAGTGATCATTCATGGAAATCAAACAGAGTTACCGTGTCTTCTTTTGAAACTATGGGACAACGTGATCATTACTTCACACGGATGGTGAGGCAATTCTACAATGTGGATGATTGATCCGTCGAGCCTGAGTGAGGTTCCAATGGCGCAGTGGTAAATCAGCGGTTGCCATCTCAACGGAGCAATGGCGGAATTGCAATGTTCCACAAGTGGGGAAGGAATGTGCTGAAGCACGCTGAGCGGAGCTTCAGTGACTGCGAAATCACGAATCTAGTGGTTCTGCACTCTTCCGGATGAGGGCCGACTTGACAGTTAGTCAGATGTGCGAGCTGCGCGACCTCCTGTGGGATGAGTTTCTCAGTTCAGTGTGATACTCCAGAGGTTCTTCGCGAATGAGTCCTACCTCCGCGAGAATTATGCACTAGATCGTATCTTGCGCAACAATCTGATAATAATTGAACAAAATCTCAGTCTAGGTCATCCATTGAAAGTAAGAAGTTGGTAATCGTGGCGTCTGACACTTCAGAACTAATCGCGACAATCGTGATCATTACCACACCTGAGATGGGTTAGCGGATCATATATTTGAAACATCGGTCGAGGTCTGATGTGAGGGTCAATGGCGCAGTGGTGCACACGGTTGCCATCTCAACGGAGCATGGCCGGAATTATATTCTCAGCAGTATGAACGATATGGACTCCTGGTTAACTCAGTAGCTGCGAATGAAGGATCTAATGGTTCTGCCTTACAGATATGGCCGACTGGACAGTCTATGCGGAAGTGCGTGGTGCAGTCTCCAGTGGGTGATTTTCAATCATTGTGAGATTGTGAAAATTCGTCGCAAGATCTCATTGTTATGGACTATTGCAGCAGCTTGGTGCATATTGACACAATTCTGCTAATTAACTTCGTATAGGAGATTATCCTTTCCCAAGCGTCAGATTTTAGAATCAGAACAAAGTCATCGCTGTGTCCTACACTCGGAACGATCGGGAAAACGTGAATCATTACTTCACATCTGAGTGGTTGACGCGGTCACATAAGATAACTCGGTCGAGACCTGATGTCATGGTTCCGGATGGCGCCGTGTAATAACAACGGTTGCCGGTCAACGGAGGCACTCGCCGAGATTGCATCAATCCATTTGAAGCATGTAAGGAAGATTTGGATTCCATGGCGAGCCTTTAGTTGACTGCGAAGACACGAATCGTATTCTCGGCGTGCGTGGGCATTCCGAGGATGCGGCCGGACCTTCCCGAGTCTATTGCCGAAAAGCGCGTGGTGCAGTCTCCAGTGGGTGATTTCCAATCATTGTGAGATTCTGAGAATGCGTCGCAAGATCTCATTTGGAGAGAATATTGCACAGCTCGTCATTGCACATTCTGATAATAATTTGAACATAAATCTCAGTCTAGGCGTCATTCATGGAGATAGAAAGAGAGTTACCATGTCTACATTCGGAAAGATGGGGGAAGGCGATCATTTCTCACAAGAGAGTGGTTGATCCTTTTCGTATATTAATCCGATCAAGCCTGATGTGAGGTCGATGGCGCAGTGGTGAACACGGTTGCCAGCTCAGCAGAGCATGGCCGGAATTATATTTTCAGCGGTGAGGAAGATATGCACACCTGGCTAACCTCAGTGACTGCGAAACACGAATCTAGTGGTTCTGCATTTCGGATAGGGCCGACTTGACAGTCTATGCGAATGTGCGAGCTGCCGTCTGCTGCGAGTGGATTACAATCAATATGGAATTCAGAAAAAGCCTCGCGAATCTCTTGTTAAGAAAATAGTGCACAACTAGTCATTGCTCATTCTGATATCAATTTGATCAGCATTCCCAATCCTAGTGATCATTCATGGAAATCAAACAGAGTTACCGTGTCTTTTTTTGAAACTATGGGACAACGTGATCATTACTCACACGAGAGTGGTTGAGCGTTCACATATGATAATTCGGTCGAGCCTGATGTGAGGTCAATGGCGCAGTGGTAAACACGGTTGCCAGCTCAACGGAGCATGGCCGGAATTATATTTCCACAATGGGGAAGATCTGAACACCTGGCGAGCTTCAGTGACTGCGAAACACGAATCTAGTGGTTCTGCATTTCGGATAGGGCCGACTTGACAGTCTATGCGAAAGTGCGTGGTGCAGTCTCCAGTGGGTGATTTCCAATCATTGTGAGATTCTGAGAATGCGTCGCAAGATCTCAGTTGGAGAGAATATTGCACATTCTGCTATTAATTCGAACGGAAATCTCAGTCTAGGCTTATTATAATGGAATCAAACAGAGTAACCGTGTCTACACTCGGAACGATCGGACAACGTGATCATTACTCACACGAGAGTGGTTGAGCGTTCACATATGATAATTCGGTCGAGCCTGATGTGAGGTCAATGGCGCAGTGGTAAACACGGTTGCCAGCTCAACGGAGCATGGCCGGAGTTCATATTCCTCGGCAGTGTTGAAGATATGGACTCCTGGCGAGCCTCAGTTTCTGCGAAACACGAATCTGCAGGTTCTGCATTCCGATAGCGGTGAATTCTCAGTCTTTGCGAATGTGCGTGGTGCAGTCTCCAGTGGGTGATTTCCAATCATTGTGAGATTCTGAGAATGCGTCGCAAGATCTCATTTGGAGAGAATATTGCACAGCTCGTCATTGCACATTCTGATAATAATTTGAACATAAATCTCAGTCTAGGCTTATTACATTGGAATCAAACAGAGTAACCGTGTCTACACTCGGAACGATCGGACAACGTGATCATTACTCACACGAGAGTGGTTGAGCGTTCACATATGATAATTCGGTCGAGCCTGATGTGAGGTCAATGGCGCAGTGGTAAACACGGTTGCCAGCTCAACAGAGCATGGCCGGAATTATATTTTCAGCAGTGGGAAGATATGCACACCTGGCTAACCTCAGTGACTGCGAAACACGAATCTAGTGGTTCTGCATTTCGGATAGGGCCGACTTGACAGTCTATGCGAATGTGCGAGCTGCCGCCTCCTGTGGGTGATTTCTCATCAGTGTGTAATTCAGAGAGTTCTTCGCGAATCTCTAGTCGTAGAGAATAGTGCACAGCTAGTCATTGCTCATCCTAATATCAATTTGAGCAGATGTCTCAATCGATTTTTCATCCATTGGAATCAAACAGGGTAACCGTGTCTACATTTGGGAAGAACGGAGGAGGCGATCATTACTCACACGAGAGTGGTTGCGCGTTCACATATGATAATTCGGTCGAGCCTGATGTGAGGTCGATGTCAGAGTGGTGAACACGGTTGCCAAACAACGGAGCATGGCCGGGATTATATTTTCTAGCAGTGGGGGAAATATGGACTCCCGGCGTGCTCAGGTGATTGCGCAACACGAATCTACTGGTTCTGCATTCTGGATAGGACCGACTTGACAGTATATGCGAGTGTGCGTGGTGCAGTCTCCAGTGGGTGATTTCCAATCATTGTGAGATTCTGAGAATGCGTCGCAAGATCTCATTTGGAGAGAATATTGCACAGCTCGTCATTGCACATTCTGATAATAATTTGAACATAAATCTCAGTCTAGGCGTCATTCATGGGAATCAAACAGAGTAACCGTGTCTACATTCGGAACGATCGGACAACGTGATCATTACTCACACGAGAGTGGTTGCGCGTTCACATATGATGATTCGGTCGAGCCTGATGTGAGGTCGATGGCGCAGTGGTAAACACGGTTGCCAGCTCAACGGAGCATGGCCGGAATTATATTCCCAGCAGTGGGGAAGATATGACACCTGGCAAGCCTCAGTGACTGCGAAACACGAATCTAGTGGTTCTGCATTTCGGATAGGGCCGACTTGACAGTCTATGCGAATGTGCGAGCTGCCGCCTTCTGTGGGTGATTTCTCATCAGTGTGTAACTCAGAGAGATCTTCGCGAATAAGTCCTACGGAGAGAACTATGCACTAGCAGGTCATTGCATATTCTGATAATAATTTGAACAGAAATCTCAGTCTAGGCGTCATTCATTGGAATCAAACAGAGTAACCGTGTCTACTCTCGGAACGATCGGACAACGTGATCATTACTCACACGAGAGTGGTTGAGCGTTCACATATGATAATTCGGTCGAGCCTGATGTGAGGTCAATGGCGCAGTGGTAAACACGGTTGCCAGCACAACGGAGCATGGCCGGAACTATATTTTCAACAGTGGGGAAGATATGGACTCCTGGCGAGCCTCAGTGACTGCGAAACACGAATCTACGGGTTCTGCATTCCGGATGGGGCGGACTTCACAGTCTATGCGAAAGTGCGTGGTGCAGTCTCCAGTGGGTGATTTCCAATCATTGTGAGATTCTGAGAATGCGTCGCAAGATCTCATTTGGAGAGAATATTGCACAGCTCGTCATTGCACATTCTGATAATAATTTGAACATAAATCTCAGTCTAGGCGTCATTCATTGGAATCAAACAGAGTAACCGTGTCTACACTCGGAACGATCGGACAACGTGATCATTACTCACACGAGAGTGGTTGAGCGTTCACATATGATAATTCGGTCGAGCCTGATGTGAGGTCAATGGCGCAGTGGTAAACACGGTTGCCAGCTCAACGGAGCATGGCCGGAATTATATTCCCGGCAGTGGGGAAGATATGGACTCCTGGCGAGCCTCAGTGACTGCGAAACACGAATCTAGTGGTTCTGCATTTCGGATAGGGCCGACTTGACAGTCTATGCGAAAGTGCGTGGTGCAGTCTCCAGTGGGTGATTTCCAATCATTGTGAGATTCTGAGAATGCGTCGCAAGATCTCATTTGGAGAGAATATTGCACAGCTCGTCATTGCACATTCTGATAATAATTTGAACATAAATCTCAGTCTAGGCGTCATTCATTGGAATCAAACAGAGTAACCGTGTCTACACTCGGAACGATCGGACAACGTGATCATTACTCACACGAGAGTGGTTGAGCGTTCACATATGATAATTCGGTCGAGCCTGATGTGAGGTCGATGGCGCAGTGGTGAACACGGTTGCCAGCTCAACAGAGCATGGCCGGAATTATATTTCCAGCAGTGGGGAAGATATGGACTCCTGGCGAGCTTCAGTGTCGGCGAATTCACGAATCTAGTGGTTACGCATTCCGGAAGAGTTCGACATGACAATCTGTGCGGTAATGAGTGCCCTCGTCACTTGTAGGTGATTTCCAATCATTGTATAATTGCAGAAGATGTCTCGCGAATCTCTAGTCGTAGAGAATAGTGCACAGCTAGTCATTGCTCATCCTAATATCAATTTGAGCAGATGTCTCAATCGATTTTTCATCCATTGGAATCAAACAGAGTAACCGTGTCTACTCTCGAAACGATCGGACAACGTGATCATTACTCACACGAAAGTGGTTGAGCGTTCACATATGATAATTCGGTCGTGCCTAATGTGAGGTCAATGGCGCAGTGGTAAACACGGTTGCCCTCAAAAGCATGGCCGGAGTTCTATTCCCGGCAGTGGCAAGGATATGGACTCCTGGCTAGCTTCAGTTTCTGCGAAACACGAATCTAGTGGTTCTGCATTTCGGATAGGGCCGACTTGACAGTCTATGCGAATGTGCGAGCTGCCGTCTCTTGCGAGTGAATTACAATCAATATGGAATTCAGAAAATGCCTCGCGAATCTCTTGTTGGAGAGAATATTGCACACCTATTACTCGCTCATTCTGATATCAATTTGAACAGAATTCTCAGATCTAGTGGTCATTCATGGAATCAAACAGAGTTACCGTGTCTACATTCGGAAAGATCGGAGAAGGCGATCATTACTCACACGAGAGTGGTTGAGCGTTCACATATGATAATTCGATCGAGCCTGATGTGAGGTCAATGGCGCAGTGGTAAACACGGTTGCCAGCTCAACAGAGCATGGCCGGAATTATATTTCAGCAGTGGGAAGATATGGACTCCTGGCGAGCCTTAGTGACTGCGAAACACGAATCTAGTGGTTCTGCATTTCGGATAGGGCCGACTTGACAGTCTATGCAAATGTGCGAGCTGCCGCCTTCTGTGGGTGATTTCTCATCAATGTGTAACTCAGAAAATGCTTCGCGAATGAGTTATACGGAGAAAATTATGCACAGCTTGTCATTGCCCATTCTGATATTAATTTGGACAGAAATCTCAGTCTAGGCTTATTACATTGGAATCAAACAGAGTAACCGTGTCTACACTCGGAACGATCGGACAACGTGATCATTCACTCACACGAGAGTGGTTGAGCGTTCACGTAAGATAATTCGGTCGAGCCTGATGTGCGGTCGATGGCGCAGTGATAAACACGGTTGCCAGCTCAACGGAGCATGGCCGGAATTATATTTTCAGCAGTGGGGAAGATATGAACACCTGGCGAGCCTCAGTGACTGCGAAACACGAATCTAATCTAGGTGTTCTGCATTTCGGATGGGGCGGCGGACGTCACAGTCTATTCGAACGAGCGCACTGCCGTCTCCAGTGTGTGATTCTCAATCAAGGTCAAATTTTGGAAATGCCTCGCTAATTACGGTCAAATGGAATATTCATCGGTGAATCATTATTCATCTTGATATCAATCCGAACAGAAGTCTCAGTCTAAGCGTCATTCAATGTAATTCGAACAGTGTAACCATGTATCCTCACGAAGCGATCGAACGACGGGGTCATCACTCACACGAGGTTGGTTGAGCGTTCACATATGATAATTCGGTCGAGCCTGATGTGAGGTCAATGGCGCAGTGGTAAACACGGTTGCCAGCTCAACGGAGCATGGCCGGAATTATATTTCCAGCAGTGGGGAAGATATGGACTCCTGGCGAGCTTCAGTGACTGCGAAACACGAATCTAGTGCTTCTGCATCCCGGATAGTTCCGACTTCGCAGTGTTTGCGAATGTGCGAGCTGCCGTCTCATGTGGATGATTCTTATTCAAGGTGAAATTTTGAGAATGCATAACAAATTTCTGGTTGGATAGAACATTCATTAGCGAATGGTTATCCATCTTGTTGTCCATTCGAACGGCAGTCTTAGTCTAGGCGTCATCCATTGGAATCAACAGAGTGACCGTGTCTTCTCTCGAAACGGTCGGACAAGGTGATCATCACTCACGCGAGAGTGGTTGAGCGTTATTTGAGGTCAATGGCACGGTGGTAAAGACGGTTGCCATTACAACGGAGCATGGTCGGAATTATATTTTCAGCAGTGAAAAAGATATGGACTCTCGGCGAGCGAAACACGAATCTACTGCTTCTGCATCCCGGATAGGTCCGACTTCGCAGTCTATGCGAACCTGCGAGCTGCCGTCTCGTGTGGGTGATTTTTAATCAATGTTATCATGAGAAAATTCCTCCCGAATTCCTAATAGGAGATAATGATGCGCAGCTAGTTATTGCTTATTCTGATATGAATTTGAACAGAAATCTCAGTTTAGGCGTCATTCATTGGAATCATACAGAGTACCGTGTCTACTCTCAAAACTATCGGACAACGTGATCATTACTAACACGAAAGTGGTTGAGCGTTCACATATGATAATTCGGTCGAGCCTGATGTGATGTCAATAGCGCAGTGTTAAACACGGTTGCCATCCCACCGGAGCATGGTCGGAATATATATTTCCCAAAAGTGGGGAAGATATGGACTCCTGGCGAGCCTCAGTGACTGCGAAACACGAATCTAGTGGTTCTGCATTTCGGATAGGGCCGACTTGACAGTCTGTGCGAATGTGCGAGCTGCTGTTTTGTGTGGGTGATTTTCAACCAATGTAAAATTGAGGGAATGGTTCGCGAATCCCCAATTGAAGTGAATAATGCACAGCTAGTCATTGTTCTTTCTGATATCAATTTGAACAGAAGTCTCATTCCAAGCGTCGTTCATTGGAATCGAACAGAGTACCCGTGTTCACTCTCAAAACGATCGAACAACCTAGTCTTAATACTAATGATAATAATAGTGGTATATATCTCTCACGCATCTCTTGAGAACACGCTAAATGAGCGTGATCATTTTACACATTTCATCGCTTCATTCATAAATGCACTCCATACACACAATTTATAATTGAACAACAAACCAGTTTTGTGATAAGTATAACGAAACAGACATAGCAAGAGAGAAAATCCAAGTTTATGGAGAAAGGATCTGGGACACACGCGTCAAAAATGATAGTTTCAAAATTTTCCCATGTTCGATGAAAATGCTGAGTAGTTACATCAATTTTTGGCTCACAAGGTTAACACTGACCTAATGGTCAAGGTCATGCCAGAAATCCGTCATCTGAGGATGGAGAAAGTGGCCGGTCGAAGAATTCCGCCGTTATTTGATGCAGTTGGTTCCGGAAAAATGTGCAGGAAATTTTGTCGCGATGAGGAACATCAGCGGTCCTCTGAACTGGACTTCGTTATGTTCTCAAAATTGACGAAATTTCACAGACCTCGCGAGTTGTCCAACCAATACGGGATTTTGAGTGTCCGGACGTAGTGGAATGTTTTCTCGCGTCAGATGCAGTTGTGGAATCAGGAATGAAAAGCGAAATTACGTGATAAACGGAAAATGGTCATGTGAAGTATGACGAATAATGAAATATGTGATTTTCTAGTCAAACCTTTATATAAAAATTCATAATTCCGTGTCATCTAATAAAATATATAGCACTACCGAACAGTTGTTATCGTATAACGTTGAAAGAGATTGACTAACGGCATTTTCTAGTATATATCGGAAGATAATCCTGTCCAGCATTTCTAACATATTCAGTTAATGTGGCTTATAGTTATTAGAGGAAACTAACAAACCGGATCAATACACACACACGACCACTGTTCACAACTATCAGAACACACATGTTCACAGTTTTGTCTCGCTGAAGTAAGAAAGAGATTTGGTGCGTTGCTTGGTGAACGGTGAGCGAAAAATTTCCACATCTGACACTCTCCAGGAGTAAGTTACGTATGTTCGAGAAACTCTCACCTGAAAGGCTCATAGGTAAAGTGTGTATACCCGCATGAAACTTGAATTCATCCAGCCGGCAGAAAAGAGTGGATTTTCATCTGCTTCTCATATAAGGGTGAGTTTAACAGTGAAATAATTAGTCATCGGTTTTTAAACGCGTTTGAGATTGTCTACCTTGCAGTGGAACTCATCGCTTTGTTCGAATCCTGCCCGGTACCCGTGCCACGCTTCAAGAATACTTCGCCCAAATTCTTTACGTCTCTCTGTATCTACTCTCTTACCTGTTGTTTTCAACTCGGCTACGTTGAAAGAACCATGACTAAATAGGGATGGAGCGTCCAGAATCATTTACGACGTTCGTTAAGCTTGCTTCAGAGCTGTAAGAGTGCGATTATCATCAATGGCGAAAACCTTGCCATCAGACTCCACCATCCTTGCCTATGTGCCCCGAAAATTTTTTGAAACCCTCCATCTCCCCATGCCGATCATTTCGCATCTAGTTGAAACCAGATCGAGCGCGCACCCGTTGACACCGACGACCGTATTTCTCATGGCAGGCCTGTGTAACGCTAGCACATTCACCAACATCCCCAACCTCATACAGTAGATTGACATCTATTACTCACACTCACGCTATGTAATTGTAAAAGCCTGACGAGAATGACCGAAAACAGCTGTTTGCATAGTTGACGTCTTATTAATTCTACGGGAATCTGGACAGAACGGAAACCAATTGGTTTATCGCATTCAGCCATTGCCTCGTGGACAGTTGGACATGGTGAGCATGTTCCCATTAATGACGCATGAGTAATCCACTACACCCGTACAGAGACTAACGGAACACGGTCGCTGTTTGCTCAACCCAACGGGAACAGGAAAATGAAGACGGTTC